>JAGFNQ010004619.1:409689-488625 GCA_024364735.1 Boesenbergia rotunda
GGTTGTGCTGATTTGATTTTAGGGCTGAAGTTGACTCGCTCAACTGATGGAATAGCAATTTCTCAGGCACAACTATGTTGACAAAGTGTTGGAGAAATATCGCTATAGCCACATAAAATCTGTAGTCACACCCTATGATCCTTCAAAGACTCTCCACAAGAATAAGAGTGGCGTGGCTGTGTCTCAACTAAGATATTCCCAAATAATAGGTAGTCTAATGTATTTGGCAAATTGTTCTAGACCTGATATTTCTTTTGCTATAACGAAATTGAGCAGGTTTACCAGCTGTCCGGACAGAACGCATTGGGATGCATTAGACAGAGTACTCAGATATCTAAAAGGAACTATATCCTTGGGCTTGCAGTATGGGAGATTCCCTGCAGTCCTGGAGGGATATAGTGATGCCAGTTGGATAGCTGACACTGCTGAGTGTAAAGGCGTTACTGGTTATGTCTTTACACTTGGAGGCGGTGCAGTTGCTTGGAGGTCTGTTAAACAGACGATTATATCCCGTTCTACATCTGAGGCAGAATTGTGTGCTTTGGATACCACAGTAACTGAAGCAGATTGGCTTAAGGGTCTTCTGTCTGAAATTCCCTTGATGATTAAGCCAATACCTTCTATTTCAGTACACTGTGATAATCAAACAACAATAGCTCAGATTAGAAGCTCCAAGTATAACCAGAAACAGAAGAGACATGTACGAATCAGATTGAAGTCTGTTCGTGAGCTAGTGTCTCTTGGAGTGGTGTCTTTGGACTTTGTAAGTTCAAAAGACAATATTGCTGATCCACTCACAAAAGGTCTTGATTCTGAGAAAATCAAGAGATCCAGTAAGGGAATGGGACTGAGGCCTATCTTGGTTTCATCTATAGCGGCAACCCAACTTATCTGATTGGAGATCCCAAGAAGTAGATTCAATGTGGTATAAACAAGCTATAAGGGTGAACCGTAAGCATCAAACTGATTGAGATGTAATCTCATAGTCTCTTCCCTGGATAGATGCTTGACTGCTAGTAAGGATGAGCCTAGGGGCTCTTAATGAGTTCAAGGTCTTTATGACAAGATGCTTGTAGTACATCCTTGGAGAACTCACCTATGTAAGTGTAACTATGAGGCCGCAGTGTGGGGGGTCTGGGCAACTCTCCTTAACACTTATGAAACAAGATTCGGTGGCATGGCCGTAATGCACCAACCCAGAAGGATTCAACCGTCGCCTGTAATGAGTTGTTGCCAATTGATTTTCACATATTAAAGGTTTAAGTTCAAGACTTAGTTCACTTCAAACCTGTGTGAATAAGATTGGTTCACTTAGGTGAAAATTCAAACCGGAAGGTATTTTCACTAAAAGCTCATTACGACAAAGCCTCAAGACCTGTTTTATTTATTTTTTATAATTTGAAATTTGTGGGGGATTGTTGGTTTTCTTTAGAATTTCAAATTATATTGAAAGAAGTTTAGTCCCACATTGCTAAGCTATTAGAGTTGGAATGCCTTATATATCAAGGCATTCCTTCCATGCTTAGATGACTTAGGGGGACCTACACGCATGCGCGGGTTGAGCCCAAACCAGGTGGTTTCAGGGGGTCTGGGCCGGAAATCCATAAACCGGGCGCGACGCACGCGATTATCGCGCGCAGGGGGGGTGCAAATCCCCAGCCCGTGAGCCTCGCGCTTGCGGGCGGCCCGGTTTGGTTTTGCAGATTTCGGTATGGTTTATTTTTCTAAACAAATTTGGTTTGGTTTATTTTTATTTCTTATTTTATTATTCTTTTATTTTTTTGAGAAGCCGCATCCTTTCTCAAAGTCGCGCACGACGTGACTCTTGGAGGCGTCGGCGCGAATAGGAAGAGGCTCAGTGCCTCTTCGGATCTATAAAAGAAGGGAGGAAGAATGCAGAATTCATTCACTGCCTTCTGCCTTCTCACTGTGCTTTCTTCTCTCCTTCTCTCTCTGCGCGCCTTTCTTCTCCGAAGGCAGCGTTCGCCTTTCTTCTTCGGTCGGTTTAGTTTTGGGTCTTGAGGCTTTCGATAGTGCGATCTGAGGTTGCTTCCGAATTGCGGTGTTCGTCTTGGAGTGCACCTACGAACGGCGTGAGTGGTTGTCGGATCTTGAGGGGATTTTGCCAGCGAGCCTCTGCACCTTGGGCGGCAATAAATTCTCTAAAGACAGTCGGCGCGCCGACGCTTCAACCGGAGGATAACGATTACTTAACCCTGCTTATTCATTTACTGTCTATTGCATGCTGCCTGATTTTATTGGTGCAAATATATTACTGATTTTAGTGCTATATTTACAACAATATACAACTCTGTATTTTTAAAATTTGATTAAAACATCCTCTCTCTCTCTTTTGGCATCATAATAATTGTATATCTAAAATTATTTACCATAAATTTTAAGTCATATACGAGTACTTTAATTTGAATAACAGAAAATAATTTTAGTAGCAATGTTTGACACAGAATCGCTATTAAAAGTATCCAATATTAGTGGTTTCATGATTGTTTCTAATAGTTATAGCAATAAGAGCGGTTTACAGTCCCGGTTTATATAAATCGATGCTATAACTATACAATTAATGTAGATTAAAAATCAATTGTACACAATTAGAGTAACAGAAGCGGTTTATAGCAGCACTTGATACAAATTTTGTTCAAAGAATCCAATAGGAGCGACGATTTGAAAATTGCTCTTAAAAGTTAAAGCAATTAGAACCATTAGTAACCCAGAACCACTACTAAAAATACCTAATAGCAGCAGTTTTAAGATCGCTTTTAATAGTTATATCATTACGAGCAGTTTACGGGAGCGATTTTTCAAACCGCTTTTGAAACAATTCAATAAGAGCAGTTTTAAAATTGTTTCAAAAAAGTTAGGCAATAGAAACGGTTGAAAACCATTCAATTGGTCAATTTTCAAAAGCGGTCTTATAACCACTCCTAAATAACCGCTCCTATATAGGTGTTTTTTTTGTAGTAAAGAAAATTATTGAACAATTCTTTTGTAATCTATCTAAGTCTGTGTTTCATTTGTAAAGGCTTCTCCGCCATAAGGAGTGTTTTAGTTGAGCTTTACTGTCTTGGAAGTAACTTCCAGTTGCAACCAAGTAAAATCGAGCAATCCTTCTTTCAATTTCAAATCCGTCAATTCATCCCCTCTTGTCGGTCCACCTAGATCCAACAAATTCAAATTCCGTTGAATATTCTAAAAGTAGATCTTGAAGAGCATCCCTAATTATTAGAGCTCTATATGAATTTTTTATAATCTCCAATATGTCACTTCAATACCATATCAAAAATATAAAAATCTATCGATCATTCTCTCCACAATAAAAAAAATCCTATAATTTTTTTTATGGACCATACATTATCAATTTTTTTGCATCATAAATTACTGGCCTCATCCATATATATTATTAATTTTGAGAGATGAAAGAATTAGTTTAAATCTTCACTACTATTTTTAAAAAACAAATCTCAAACTTTACATCTATAATGATTAGAGTGTTTTTTCCCTTGGATTTTCTTCATTTTACAAACCTCTTTAAAAACCTCCTAGATGCCTAAATGTGTATAAGTTATGCATTGTGATGGCATTAATAAGTTGCAATTGTGTCAAAATTCATTGATACCGATGCCCTAGCTTTTGCAACAATATTAACCAACATCAAATAATTAATTAAGATGTCGATCGTTATAAGAAGAATGTCTTGACTTTCTTCATTGTTTATATATTGAGCTTACAAAAATATGGTCTTAATTAAGCATTTTGTTATTTATCGATCGAGTTTATATATTTATTAATAATTGAATTAGCATTGCTGAATGAAGAAATTAAAGTGAAAACTAATTAACCGATTAATAATCAACCGCTACACGATGAGCAATTTGGGACCAAGTCGATGGCGTTCGAGCAGCCTTCCTCTTCGCTAACGACTTGGAGCTGCAGCTCGCTCTCCAGCGGCGGCAAGTTCAAGTCCAGCCACTGCAGCTGCTTCCTCGCCCCCATCGCCGTCGCTCCCGGCTCCACTGCCGCCGTCGCCGCCGTCTTGTGTCGGCGCATGTGGCCTCCGAGGGCCTGCCCCATCGCGAACGTGAGGCCGCAGACAGGGCAGGCGTGCGCCGCCCTGCTGGACTCCACCCTTCTCCGCAGGCTCAGCATCTGCCGCCGCCGCGCGTGGGCCGTCCGGTGACCGCCTAACGCCTGGAACGTCGCGAACCTCCGGCAGCACGTCTTGCACTCGTACATCAGCTGATCTCCTCCGGCCATTAATTAATCATAAATTAACCTCGTAGGACTGCGTACGTCTGCTAGCTGCTTGTACGTGCATGCACTTAACGAGGCCGGAGCAAGTTAATTATATATATAACGACGATCGAGATCTTCGCGCCATGACTGGAAGGGAAGAAGAGAAGTCACGCCACGGAGTCCGCACCGCGTTTCCCGCACATCAGGCCAGGAATAGTAGCTAGTGCAGATCCTGCAGGATATATTCCCTCTCTATATATCACGTAATCTAGTGCAATAGTTTGACCTGGTTGACCTTGTCCTTTAGGTCAATTATACAATAAAAAATCTAATCGATATCACTTTGAGAAGAAGAAGAAAACGACCCACCTGATTTTGCCACCTAGTGAAGAACCCTAGCTAGCTAACTCGGGGCTCAGTGCATGTGCTGACAGTTCATGCATATGATTCATGCGTGACGAATTAAAGATTTTGTGTTGTGTTCTATAGCTGGATTTGTAGACCGGCAAGTCAAATTGAATGAGTAGTGGAGTGAGAGCTGTGAACTGACTGACTGCGTTCGAGCTGGAACACACGGTCTGTCTGTGAGAACAGAAGGAAATCCTTAATTAATTAATTATCAGATCATATTGATGTGTATATGTATCTTTATGATATATGTTTCCATCATTTTTATTTATTTATTTAAAAAAAACAAAATTCTCGTAGTGACAGCCACGATTGAAGCAGATAATAAATATATATATTTTGTAATATCTGATTGATTAATTAATTACCAACAAGTGCCGTGATGGACAAGTTGTAACGATGCATGGGTTGAAGGGCAGTAATTCTACAATATCTAAAGGCATATTATAATTTTCTCGCAGTTAAACGTAAATCAGAGAAGAAGAGTCATTATGCTCACCGATATCATACTCACCATTCAAAAAGAGATATTGGTGAGCTAGCTATTGGGAGAAGTACTAATTATTGTAGGCTTATTAGAATTATAAAAATCCACTTTACTATCTCTCGTTTGAAGAACACACCATCTCTTAGTACCGTTGTATCTAAATTTTGCATCTCACGTTTGAAGTACTAAGAGGGCGTTTGGTAGGCTTATTTTCTATTTTTATTTTCTGTAGAAAATATGATTTTCTGAAAAACGTGTTTGGTTTACATTTTCTAGCCTTATTTTCCAGAAAAAGATATAGCGTTTTAGCGTTTTCTAGAAAACTAGAGAATGAAAGAAAATTATTTTTAAGAAAATGAGAAAATGTGATTTTTTGATAAATGAAAATAGAAAATGGAGCAAACCAAATGCCCCCTAAATTTTTTTCCCGTGGCTATGGTGCAGTGGTAGGGTGACTAGTCATTATCTTAGGTATTCACGATTCGATCCTCAGCTACGGCGTATTTGCAGGAATTTTTTCTCCAAATAGGACGCGAACCCTGGGACGCTGGGCTTGTAAACCACTTACCGCGAGCACTTTCCGATTTACCTTGGTGACCGGTGAGAAACTTTCATAGGGTCGAGCCGGTCACCCCAAGTTCATCTGCTACCTGGTCCAACATGAATTTTGCATCTCAATAGTCAATAAAGGTACGATCAAAGAGAAATTTTATCATTGATGATGTTGATCAATGGGACCTAATATTTCGAGAGACATAACTTTTGACTCCGGATTTGAAATCAATGACTGCACATCCAGAATTAAAAAATCTACGTTCATTATTGGGAAACCCGTAATTATTAATTTTTGGATCCAAATTTCACCGTTTAGACCTTTTCGAAATTGTTTTACTATTTTTAGTACTTTTTATTTTAATATTATTTAAGACATTTTTTGGTATTTCTAATATGTTGGGATTAGGGATTGTTTATATTAGCATCTCATTTTATTAATTAATTTCGGTATATTACAAACTTTTCTTTTGTGATAAAGTTGCTTTCTCTTCTTTACCAGATTAGAATTGAGATCTAAGATTTAAGTTTTTTTTTCTTTTTTAGTCTTAGAGTCTTTAAACACCTATTCAGTAGTTACATAAAAATTAATCCCTTGATTATTAACAAAGTTCCCTTTTTAGCAAAGGATGGTTTTCTCTTTATTTTCTTCGAGTTCTCTACTTACCTTCTCCTTAATTCATCTTCTCGTCATCTCATAGGATAATCATTATCATATCCAACATCATATACTATACTTTGTGATCAAAACCTTACCAATAAGAATAAGGGTCAGGCATCCTTACTAATTCATACTCTTTTATAATAAATCATAAATCCTAAACCCCTAAATCCCAAAGGATTATCCTATTGTTTTTAATAATTTCTCAAACATCTAAAGGGCGTTTGGTAAACGGGTTTAGAAGGTGGAAATGAGAATGAAACATATTTCATTCCCATTTATGATGCTTGGTATAGGGAATCAGAATCAAAATATGGATATGATACCCTTGATTTTATAACCCACCCCACTAGGTTATCACTAAACTCATAAACCCCTCAATCAAAACTCATTACCATTCCTATTACCGAATATATACCAAGCGCCCCCCTAATTTTTCGTTCTAAAAAATAAACACATTCACTAAATAAAAATATTCTATTTAGTAAAAGAGATTAATTCTATGTTGTTTAATTAGCAACTAAATAATTTTCACATTTGGTCCTTTTTAATTATCATAGAAATAAGAAATTCATTTGCTAGGATTTAATTTTAAACTCTTTTATCATAGAAAACTATAGTTAAATCTTAGTCAAACTCAACCAAAATCTCAAAGGATTATCTAACTAATCAATACTTCAATTATCCAGACAAATGTATATATCTAATCAATGTCTTAGGAATCCCGAAAAGAAGGTAATTAGTAACTTAATTATTGTTATGCCATCATCAACGTCCTTATCATGCACGGATAACAACACACTGCTATGACCAACGGAAACAGAAAGAAAGAAAAAAAAAAGAAAGTGCACATTACACCTGGCAACGAGAAGATTGTGATTGATTTGGGTTAATCCACTTCGAGGAGATTAGCACTAATTAATACAAATTTCCACGCTTCTTTTGTCATCTTAATCGCTGTAATTAGGGAGATTAGGACGAGTGTTAAGGAGGCAGGTGTTTAATAGTTTAATTACTCTCGTAGGTGAAGGTGATTATGAAGTCCCTGTTGGACGGCGATGGGATAACCACTCTCACGCTAATTAATTAAATAATTAATTAATTGCTAGGTTTTGGTGGGTTAGGGAAGGTAGACGGCCACAAGGATGATTGGGATATTAAAGTTATGTTTGTTATTGGTTGGTTATAATCAACTAATTAACTAATTACTGCCATATTTTTTGCATTTAAATAAATATTTATTATTATTAATTAATATTAGATAAAAGAATGAGAGAACAAAATTTTCTAATTTTGTGTTATTACAAAAAGACTTCCAACCAAAATATTTTGATAAGTGTACATAGATGACGTCTATACATTAGTTTTCCTCGTGATTGATAAAGAAACGATACATAAAAAAAAAAAATCAATATGTGACATGACAAACATCTATGAACATAAATATCTTCCTATCCTAGAATTGCCACAAACAAGGTCCCTTGTTTTTGAGTGGAAAAGCCAATTCCTAGTAGTTAGAGTAGTGAGGTGTCTCAATTGGAGTCACCTCTAATAGACTAGAGTCTTAACTAGGATCATTCTAATGATTGAGTTTTTTTTACTTAAATTGAGATTTACTAAGACTATCAACTCACACCAAGAGCTTATCTTTGATAGCTTCACTTCATCATCAAAATTATCTCCCACTACATTACTCATCCCTTGGATGCATTGAGGTCACAACTCACTCGGAGTGTTATCATTCACTTATGTAATTTACCTTCTAGTTACCATCAATACTATGCCTTGATGTTCCTTATCTTATGATCTCTCAAATGTCTTGTACTATTCTTCTCTGATCTTCAACGAATATCAATTCACTGAGTCAATCAACTTAACCATGTTAAGTCAAGTTTGTTCTGCTGTCCCTTGAATGTCTCTTGCATTTTCTTCAAACTTTATTGAATTTCTAAATTTTTGAGCATGTTGTTTTAATTATGCTACGTCATTGATGAGGTAAGTCAAGATAAGACCACGTAGACTCGAAAAGGGGGAGATAAGTCAAGGGCGTTGCTTGCGTGCTTATGGGGAGACTCCTCGCTCGGGCAAGCACTCTCCCAATCAAGGCTCCTCTAAGCATGGTCATTTGATCGCAAGTCTAATATGCCCAAGAGCTTCCCTTAGAGAATCCTCCCGAGTGGGTAGTTCCTCCCGACCGGGTAACCTCCCCCGAGTAAATAATTCTTGTCCTAGGCATAATCAAATCCGATATGTTATCAAAGGCAATAAATATTCATGAGGAGCGCCATGATAGTAGAGGAGGTTTTAATTATCGAATGATTGAAACGTACGTTAATAATTGCCTTTAATGACTATTATAGCAGCTTTAATGATACGTTAGTCAATAATATCCGGAAAGATAAACAACCAGGAGGAGGAGAATAAAGGAGGGAATCAACGATAACAGGAAGACAGGTTCGGAAAAAATACAAGAACTCACTCTCTTGCTCTTTTGCTCTTTCAATTTACCTTAAGTCCATTACGAATTTCTGACTTGAGCATGAGAGTGGTAATCGTCGGGACCCTCCTGGTGCAATTCTAACACTTTGCTTCCAAAGTTTTGCTATCTTTTCAAGTAGCTGTGTCAAAGTCAAAGACCAGTCTATCATCACCAGTAGGTCGTCTGCTTGCGCTTCGTCTTCCGGAATATTTTGACACCGTCTGTGGGAATGTCTTCTTTCACCAGAAGTCAAGAGTTTAGATGGATGATACTGGCAAACCTACAAGTATGGCTTTAACTCATGGAGAGTTGGATCGAATAGTAGCCGCTTGTAAAAGGAGCATTAGAGCATCAACAAATCCAACAGATGACTTCTAAGGTGGTGTCGGCTTTAGTAAAAAGATGTCCAGAGCATCAGTCGCCCTTGGTCCCTCCCATAGGGGATCCCCATGGCCAACTAGGGAATCCTATGGGCATGGCTCAAAGGGCGCCCTCTACGGCCTCCAGCTCACTGTCGCAAGACCTGAAACAAGGAAGGGTTGTAGGCTTTAATCTATTGACAAGTCACGAGGCGTCACCATTTTCTCAAAGCATCATAGAAGACTCATTGCCTCACCATTTTCAATCACCAGCTACAGGGGAATATCATGGCATCACCAACCCTAAAGATCATGTGTACAAGTTTGAAAACGCCACCCTTTTGCCAGTATACTGATGGAGTGAAGTGTAGGATACTCCTGTTGGTGCCCTGGTTAGTTTTGATGTGATCAACCAAGTTAAGTTAGGTCTTGTTGATTTTTGATCTCTTTGTCTAAGTGTGCAGGAACTTAGGAGCGGAAGCAGTCGAGTGTAAGACGCAGTGGATGAGAAGGATTGCACGGGGAAGTGAGCCGACGGACTCGGTGCATCCGAGGGACGCGGAAGCTACGGAAAAGTACACCAGGGACGGGATGCAGAAGGACATGCACGATGTCCGAGGGACGAGAAGCCGGAAGGAAGGATGCTCGAGGGGCGAAAGGCCAAAGTCAGGTTCGGGTGAGCCTAATTCCGGTTGGTCAGAAATCACCCAAAGAAGACCCGCTGAAATTTGGTTAGCGAGTTGCTGACCAAAGGCTTCTTGGGCGCCCATATAGATACGGGCGGCGGTCGGGATCTCGGGCGCCTGAGCACTCATGCACCTGAGCACTTGGGCGCCCGTATGCATACAGGCGCTTGAGAGTCCATAGTTATCAGTCAATCTACCGTTTGTGACCGTTGCGCTGTGAATAACTCTCAGGCCACATGTTAGGCGCCCTGAAGCACTCAGGCGCCCCAGTACTGCTACGTCAGCAAATGGATAAGTTTGACCGGGGCTATAAATAACCCCCTAGAGCTCAGTTTCAATTCATCCATCAACTGCATACAATTCATTTCTTAGTTTTCTTCTATCTTGTGTTTCAAAGTCTATAAAAGGCTTCTCCGCCAGAAGGAGATTTTGATAGTAAGCTTCAGTCATTTTGGATTAGCAACCACCTCGGTTGCAATCAAGTGAATTTCTGTGTCTGAGCTTTTTATTAGTTTAATTTGTCTATGTTTGTTTTAACTAATTATTGTAATTAATCTGAATTCTTTGTGAGACCGCACAAAAGATTTAGTTTTATTTTATAGCGGCAATTCACCCCCTCTTGCCGGTCCACCTCGACCCGACAAGTGGTATCAAAGCCAGGACATCGCAAAAGGACTAACCGTCAACTGTAGCAAATTCTAAAGAATGTTGGACCGGTGATCTACCCCCCCCCTCCCCCCCCCCCCCCGGAAGTTTGAGGGGAAGCTCGCATCATGGAAAAGAAAAGTGATGGTATTTTATACTACTGATTACGAATTATAACTAATAATGAAAAATGATTTTTCATCTCCGAAAGATAACGAAGGAAAAAAATCAAGGAACTTGACTCCTGGAACAAAAAGGAGCAAGCTGACACAATAGCAAAGGGAAAGGTGGAATTTCATCTGCTGACCGTCCTCCCCGAATAAAATGTCAATCGAATCGAGATGTATGACTCAGCAAAGGAACTTTGGGAAAAGTTCTTGGAATTGCACGAAGGCACCTCGGAGGTGAAACTGGCATGACGAGACATCCTACGGAGCCAACTTACCAACCTCCGATTGGAAGACGGACAATCAGTTGCTCAACCGCACGTCAAGTTAAAAGAGCTAATCGCAAGCCTTAAGAATCTCAGAGAAAAGGTGTCAAGTACGACGCTCAATGGCATACACTAAATTCATTCCTGAGAACCCCGGATTAGACCTCAGTAATCGACGCACATTTTATTTCAAAATATCTTTAGATAAGTACTCTAGAATAACTATTTTCGATTTTAGAGCTTCACGAATCTCGATGTGTAGGGAAGAACAGGAAAACGGACAACGTCGCTCTGAACGCGAGGAGAGACTAGATTGAGGAGGAGTCATCAACGGACGATGAAAATACAGCGAAGATGGTAAAAAACCTTAGAAGTTTTTTTTTAAATGGCTAATAAATTTACTAAGTTTCAGGGTAAAAGACGATCTCCGAAGAAGCGTACAGTCCAATGTTATAACTGTAAAGAGGAAGGTCATCTAAAAGACCAGTGTCCCAAACTTAAGAACTAGCCAAAAAAGACGAAGGCGCTAAAATCCACCTGGGATGAGACCTCGTCTGATGAATCGGAAGCCAAAGAATACGCTAGACTTGCGTTGAAGGCAAATCATCAAGAGGAAAGCATTGAAGAAGGGGGAGCTACGCCAGAAGAAAGCAGCGACGAAGGGGGAGTCCCTCTTTTCGAAAGCAACGCGGTAAATGAGGTATGTTTCTTTCCTCACGATCAACTGTACTCAAGTATAAAAGTAATGCTTAAAGTTACTGTTAAATTAGAAAAACAGAATCAAAAGTTAAAAATAAAATTCACTAATGAATATTCTTTTGATGTTTCTGATAAACTGACAAATGAAAATATTAGTTTGAGAAATTTAGTTGAAAAACTAGAATTTAATATTGCATGTTTACACCGAAAGAAAAATAGTTATCCTGATAATCTGAACTGGTATATTAAAAATCACTGGAGCCAACTTAGAAAAGTAACTAAGAACTATATTCCTATAAAATTCTTAATTAACCCCATAGATAGAAACTTATTTTGGATTCCTAAGTCTTTACTGAATTAATTTTTAGTCATTATATGTTTTAGTGCTAACAGTTTTTTTGTTAATTTTTTAACAGATTATTTACTAGCATTGAAAAATGATAGCAGTGAAATTTTAAATTGATAAAATTATGTTCATATTTTTTTTCTCAATACATAAACATTTTCTTTACTTACTGTGGATTTTTGAGATTTTTTGATTTTTCATAATTTTTGCGTTCGAAATACAAATTTTAAATTTTAAAAATAAATAAAAATTTATTTTCTCAGATCTTATTTTTTTGAATCTAAATATGATCAGTAGACCTCAGTAAAATTTCACTCAATTTTTTTTAAGTGCTTTTGAATTTCAAATATTCATTTTTTAAAATTCTACTCAATTAGTATTTGATTTATTTTTTAGCCATAGATAACGTTTTTAAGTCAAAAATTTTTGTACAAGCTCCAAACTCTATTTCCCATTTATACAAAAATTTTCAGATTTTTGTAACATATTTTTGACTTCTATGAATTTTTTTTAAAAAAATATCTGTTGACGTTAAAAGAATGCTTAGATATTATTTTATTCATATTTTCTTTTTTTTTCTTTTTCCTAGCTTTTGATGTGTACCATTTTTTTGCTTAAGTTCAGGGGGAGGTGGCTATGTTTTAATTTACAAATATTTCATTCATGCTTAGTGTTATTTCTTTTAGTTTAACACTAACTGAACTTGGGTTGATACACATCAAAAGGGGAAAGATTATTGGTGCTCTGGTTAGTTTTGATGTGATCAACCAAGTTAAGTTAGGTCCTGTTAGTTTTTTATCCCTCTGTTTAAGTGTGTAGGAACTTAGAAGCGGAAGAAGTCGAACGTAAGACGGGCTCGGTGCATTCAAGAGACGCCGAAGCCAGAAGGAAGGACGCTCGAGGGGCGAAAGTCCGAAGTTGGGTTCAGGTGAGTCTAACTCTGGTTGGCCAGAAATCACCCAAAGAAGACCCACTAAAATTTGGTTAGCGAGCTGCTGACCAAAGGCTTCTCAAGCGCCTGAGCACTCGATCGCCCGTGTGCATACAGGCGCCCGAGAGTCCATAGTTATCAGTTGATCTATCGTTTGCGACTGTTACGTTGCAGATAACTCTCAGGCCACGTGTCAGGCGCCCTAGAGCACTCGAGCGTCCCAGTACTACCACGTCAGCAAATGAATAAGTTTGATCGAGGCTATAAATAAGCCCCTAGAGCTCAGTTTCAATTCATCCATCAACTGCATACAATTCATTTCTTAGTTTTCTTCTATCTTGTGCTTCAAAGTATGTAAAAGGCTTCTCCGCCAGAAGGAGATTTTGATAGTGAGCTTCAATCATCTTGGATTAGCAACCACCTAGTTTGCAACCAAGTAAATTTCTATGTCTGAGCCTTTTACTAGTTTAATTTGTTTATGTTTGTTTTAACTAATTATTGTAACTAATCTGAATTCTTTGTGAGACCGCACAAAAGCTTTAGTTTTATTTTATAGTGGCAATTCACCCCGCCCCCTCATGCCGGTCCACCTCGACCCGATAATTCCTTAATACACTCTTAGGGTTTGCTTAAAGATGATTTAAATGACTGCCCAACGGCTCCATTAACTCTTTTGCATTAAGGTTACAACTCATTCGGAGTGTTATCCTTCACTTATGTAATTTACCTTCTACTATGTCTCAATGTTCCTTATCTTATGATCTCTCAAATGTCCCATACTATTCTTCTCTGATTTTCAACGGATCTCAAATCACTGAGTCAATCAACTTAACTGTATCAAGTCAAGTTTGTTCTGCTGTCCCTTGAATGTCTCTTGCATTTGCTTCAAACTTTCTTGAATTTCCAAAATTATTGAGCATGTTGTTTTAGCTGTGCTAAGTCATTGATGAGGTAAGTCAACATGAGACCACGTGACCTCGAAAAGAGGGAGATAAGTCAAGAGCATGACTTGCATGGCTTATGGGAAGACTCCCCGCTCGAGAAAGTACATCTCGAGCGGGGCTCCTCTGAGCATGGTCATTTGACCGCAAGTCTAATGCACCTGAGAACTTCCCTTAGAGAATCCTTCCGACTAGGTAGTTCCTCTTGACCAGATAACCTCCCCGGAGCAAGTAATTCTTGTCCTAGGCATAATCAAATCCGATACATTATCAAAGGCAATAAATATTCATGAGGAGTGCCATAATAGTTGAGGAGGTTTTAATAATCGAATGATTGAAACATACGTTAATAATTATCTTTAATGACTATTATAATGGCAGCTTTAATGATACGTCAATCATTAGTCAGGAAAGAGAAACAACAAGGAGGAGGAGAATAAAAGGGAGAACCAACAGCAGCAGGAAGACAAGTTCAGAAAAAATATAAGAACTCTCTCTCTCTCTCTCTCAATTTATCTTAAGTGCATTTCAGATTTCTGACTTGAGCGTCAGAGTGACAATCACCGAGACCCTCCTAGTGCCATTCTAACACTCTGCTTTCAAAGTTTTGCCATCTTTTCAGGTAGCGGTGTCAAATTCAAAGATCAGTCCACCATCACCAGTGAGTCGTCTACTTGCATTTCGTCTTTCGAAAAATTTTGGCGTCGTTTGTGGAAACGTCTTTTTTCTCCCGAAGTCAAGAGTTTAATGGACGATACTGGAAAAGCTGTAAGTTTGTCTTTGACTCATGAAGAGTTAGATCGAATAGTAGTCATTGTTGTAAGAGAAGTATTATAGCATCAACAAATCCTGCAGGTGATTTCTAAGGCAGTGTCAGCTTCAGTAAAAAGACATCCAGTGCATCAATCGACTTTGGGCCCTCCCATAGGGTAGCCCCGTGGCCACCCGGGGAATCTTGCAAGCACAACTTAGAGGGCGCCCTCTAAGGCCTCTAGAACACCACCGCAAGACCTGAAGTAAGGAAGGGTTGTAGGCTTTAGTCTACTGACAAGTCACGAGGCGTCACCAATTTCTCAAAGCATCATAGAAGACCCATTGCCTTACCATTTTTGATCATCGACTATAGGGGAATATCATGGCGCCACAGACCCTGAAGATCATGTGTGCAAATTTTAAAACACTACTCTTCTAAACCAGTATATTGATGGAGTAAAGTGTAGGGTATTCCTTAATACACTCTCAAGGTCTGCTCAGAGATGGTTTAAAAGGCCGCTCAATGCCTCCATTAACTCTTTTGTAGAATTCAGAGTAGCCTTCCTACACCATTTTGCCAGCAGTAGGAGGTATTACAAAACACTACTCAACTTATTCTCCCTCAAGCAAAAGGCTAAGGAGATGTTGAAAGATTACATTCAGTGATTCAATCAGGTAGTACAAGATGTTCCCTCTGCTACCTCTGAAATACTAGTGAGTGCTTTCACCCATGGGCAGACAGAAGGGGAGTTCTTTCGATCTCTGATGAAGAAGACACCAATCAGGTTCGACAACTTACTCGGGAGGTCAATGAAGCATGTGAACGTGAAAGTGGTACAGTTTGCCAAGAAGTAGGACTTGGGGCTACTTACCCTAACCGCAAGGCTCTGATACCTCCTGCCCTGGCTAACATGGCTCGGTCAGGCATCACCCGGTGAACCGCAGAGACAAGGCCATCCAGATCGTAGAAATGATGACGTCGATCGAGCATGGAGCTCCTCGAGAGTGTTAGATCGTTGATGACTTGCTAGAGGGGCAGTGAATAGCAATTTTCGATTTCTTCCCTACAATTGTTAGTTGCGCAAGCGGAATAACCTAAAATAAAACTAAACTAATCTAAAACAAGGAAGAAACACACCGATGTACGTGGTTCGAAGATGATACTCCTACTCCACGGCTGCCCATAAGATGGGCGATCCCTAATTCGTCGGTGGATGATTCCCCGGAGCACATCCAGCTAGATCACGTGGCTCCTTGTGGGTGGAGAAACCTCACCACAAGCTTTGGACACTACCTGAGCAACAAAGGCTACTAATCCACTCTATCCAAGCAAATTTCGCTAAAAAATAGTAGTCTTAAACGAGCTTCTTTAAATAGAGCTCGAGTACTAACTGGCCGCTACCAGTCGACTGGTCCCACTCAGATTCGATCGTTACAGCTACCGTTCGAATCCCCAGCCATTACCAGTCGACTAACTCTTGGAGCAGTCGACTGGTCCCCTTCTAAGCCTAGGGTTTTCTTCCCGAGTACATTTCTCTCCGAACTCAAACCCTTCCGGTTTAGTTCCTGAGTGTAAACACTCACACTCGGACCCTCACGACCTGGTCGACTCTTCAATCCGCAGTCTCGATCTATTGCCTTCACGCCCTCTTCGTCTTCGGCTCCCGTCCCTCGGATGCGTACACAAGCCTCCAGCTTGCCTCCATGCCATCCTTGACTCATGCCTCGAAGTCCGCGTCCCTCGGCTCATCGTCTCTGCCCATGGTCCCTCAAATGCGCACACAAGCCTCCAGCTTGCCTCCATGCCACCCTTCACCTGAAGACATCCAACCAAGTCTATGTGTATCTGCACATCTGTACACTCACATACACATATTAGTCCAACAACAAATCCTAACTTAATCATATTGACCACACACATCAAAATCATGATCCTCCATATCATACTTGGGCAACAATCTCCCCCTTTTTGATGTGTGGCAATATGTTTAAGTTAGGTAAACAAAAACAACAATATCAATAGCAATTGAAAATTAAAGCATAGCAAACAAGAGGCAACCTCCCCCTTAACCTATGTCTTCTCCCAATTTTCAATTCTCACAACCAACACCAAGTTATGTTCTACCCAACTTAACAACACACATTTTCTCATGTCAAGTTAAACCTAACTTAACACCCAAGTTCTCCCCCTTTGACACCATCAAAAAGATTGTCCCAAACAATTCTACCCCTAGTGCCAAAATGAACTCAACCTATTTCTGAAAAATCCCTCAGAAATCAATATACAAACTTACCAGTCGACTGCCCCTGGGGCAGTCGACTGGTCTCTGGTTTTCCTTTGTTTTCCGTAACCCATAGAGACATCAGTCGACTTCCCCCAGGGTAGTCGACTGATACAACCAATTCTGAAATTCTAGCCCAATTTCAGAAACCTCTAGAAAATTCTAAAAAATCCAGAAAAATCTAAAAATTTACAAGCACATTTGTTAGGATATAGTCCACCCTAGAAAATATGTTTTCATGAAAAATATCAAATGTGCTTGACTTTTGTTACAAACTCTAATTTCCTCAAAAATGGTCATTTTGTATCAACTTTCAAACCTATACATAATTCTATATGTTTGCCGCTTCCATTCATTAACATTTTATACATATAACTGCCCTCAACTCTCCCCTTTGTCTTTATAGGTTTTCAATATGATAAGCCCTCCCCCCTTTTTCCTCTTGACCTTAGACATTTATGCATTTATCAAATTCAATAACACATCATTTCAAGCATCAATCTATGAACTGAAATAAAACCAATATAACACATGAAATCAAAAGTTCATACACAATTCAAGGAGAGCATAGAAGTAGCATAAGGAAGTCACAAGAGTCATGGCCCCGAAGTCATCAAATACTACATAACCCAAAACAAGTGTTTGAGAGATAAATACAACTCCAAGCAAAATACTCTCAACACTCAAGCTATTAAATCTGATCAAAGCTACTGCATGTCATCATCGTCTGGAGGAGGAGGAGGAGGGGCTTGATATGTGAGGTGCAGCTGTCGTATCATATAGAACATCTCATCCTGCCATTGCTGAAACCCCTGACAGAACTGTGAGATGCCATGAACCTCCTCCTGAATGGCAGTCTATGTCTCCTGGAAGCCCCTCTGCTACTATTGAAAGTCGTGGAAGTCCTCCCGAAGGTCGTAAACCTCATATCGGAGCTGGGAGAACTCCTCTCGTGTAACTCCACCAGCAGGCTCCTCATCTGAACTGGAGGACTCAGGGCGCTGCCTCCAGACAATCTCCCCCTGCCTACACTCGATCCCTGCCAAGGACAATTGGCGTGTGTCAATCTGATCATAGTCCTTTGACAGGTGATGGACCTGACCGCTAGTCGTGACTATATCCCTGGACTCGAAGAACTCGGTCAGGACATGGCAGAAAGACATGTATATCTTCCCATTCACACTATGGGAAAAATGAACAATGGATGTGAAGACATGCAGGGAGACATCAATGTCTAGCCTCCTCTCAAGCGCGTACATCATCACCAAGTGCGGTAGTCGAATCCTTGCTCGCCCCTTGGTGACAATGGGTAGTATGCACTCTATGATAATTTTATACAGGACATGACTAAATGAACTCATATTTTTAGCATAAAAAATGCGCTCTAAAATACTACGATGTCGTCCAAAATAATGCATGTGGATCTGATCAATAGTGACATCAGGAAAAGAAAGAGGCTCAACAACCTTTGGAAAATATGTGACCACA
This sequence comes from Boesenbergia rotunda, assembly GCA_024364735.1. Lineage (NCBI taxonomy): Eukaryota > Viridiplantae > Streptophyta > Magnoliopsida > Zingiberales > Zingiberaceae > Boesenbergia > Boesenbergia rotunda. Next base: position 428,091 of record JAGFNQ010004619.1, read on the forward strand.
TTATTAGACGCTCTACACCCCAAAAACATACCTAAAACAGTGGATGAAAAGGGGATGGGGACTCCTGCTACCATGGACTCATAGAGGTCATTATTAGGATCGATGCAAGTGAGGTTTGCGTAGAATTCCTTACACATGTCTAGGTTAATGTCATGCCGACAATATACTAACTGCTCTACCCCAAAATGAGTGATCATTTCAGCAATCTGTGAGGTTTTCTCTTGAAAATAAGCCCTATTGAGGTATCTACAATTCATCAACACGAATTCATTCTTGGTGAATCGTTGTAGACACTCATTAGATCGGAATCGAGGTGCATTCGGGTCTACCTGGCCTTGTTGGGATGAACCCTCACCCCTTGACCTTTTAGAAGCCAACCAACATGTGATATACAAATGCATGTTCCATACCATCCCACAACAAGATAGAACAAGAAAAATCAAGAAAAATAGGTCAAGTTAGCTCCAAATCATGATTTAAATGGGAAAAATAAACTGTTCAAAGTGTTACCTTTTTCCCAATCGCTTCATGTTGAAGTGTGATGCAAATCAGTTTAAAGGAAGAAGCTTTTCTAACCCTAGTTGTAGATCCGAGGTGGGAGAAGGCTAAAGAAGCGTTTCTAGGGCCTGGGAGTGTTGGTGCAAGTTGCATCAATGATGTTCTCCTCTAAGTGTTTTAATGTTTGGCAATTTACTTAAGTCAGTGATACATTGAACAGACAAAGGGGAGATAAGAGAGAAGTAACAAAGTGGACCAAAGTCCTAATGAATCTAGGCAATAAGTCCTGGTTTGAAGAATTGGGCACCGAAGTCCTAGTCGAGGACTGGGCAAGAAGACTTGGCCGAGGGTTGGGCATCGAAGTCCTGGACTTAGGGTTTGGGCACGAAGTCTTGGTCCGAGGGACTGAGCAACTTAGCTGAGCGATGACTAAGGATAGAAGTAGAGATGGGTCAGGGTTTGAGCGTCTCGAGATCCGAGAGTATCGGAAGCTAAGCAAAAGTCCACCCGAAGGACTGGGTGGCAACCGTCTCCTGAAAGGAGTAGGTGAAAGGCGCGTTCTCGGGGGTGGGAACTTGTGTCGGTTCGACCTAGGGTTGTTGAGGCAATCGGCCCTTGAATGATTAGAAGATCATGGTTTTGATGTGTGGGCGAATAGGTTTAAAGTTAGAGTGTTATGTTGTATTTGATTTGTATGATTGAGTTTGCAGGACTTGAAGAATCACACTTGGTGGACCTATCCGAGGGACGAGAGCCGAGGGAGGAGAGCTCCAAGGGCAAGCCGGGAAGTGGACTTCAAAGGGCACACGTGAAGGGTGGTATGGAGGCAAGCCAAGGGAAGGCTTGCGTGCGCATCCGAGGGACGATAGCCAGAGGAAGAGGACTTCAAGGGGCAAGCCAAGGGAGCAGACCTGAAGGCACACGCGAAGGAGAAGGTTTGGAGTGGCTGGAGCTGAGCTGGGAGGCAGGGCAGTCGACTGGCCCAGAGGCAGTCGACTGCCAAAACCGATAGAAAGTTCGCAGCTTCAGACCAGTCGACTGGCCATGGGGCAGTCGACTGGTATACCCCAAAACTAGCCGTTGGCTAGCTGTTTGCTAGCCGTTGGCCGGCATTTAATGCCGGGCCAGTCGACTGCCCTCGGGGCAATCAACTGGTGCGTGTCTGGACAGACTGCGAATCTGTCCTTTTCACCTATAAAAGGAGCTCCTCGTTACACGTGTATGTACAGTTCCGTACAGTAACGAAGTGCTGCTAAATTGTAGAGTGACTTTTTGCTTCCTCCATCATTTTTCTACATCTGTAAAGAGGAAGCTTTTGCTGTAAAGGTTTCTCCACCTCAAGGAGACTTTTCGATAGTGAAAAGTGGTGCTCGCGGCGTGGATCCTTGGATTAGTCACCCATCTGGGTGGATACCAAGTAAAAGAATTTTTGTTAGCATTGTTATTGTCTTTGCATATTATTTCCGCTGTGCTAACATCTGTGTAGAGATCAAACGATCAAAAGATAGTGCATTCACCCCCCCCTCTGCACGCCTATACCGATCCTTCAGTTGGTATCAGAGCCGGTGCGTTTTGGAAGATCTAACAATCAACCAGAACATTTGTAATGGCGTTTCAAGAGGGATACTCCACCGCACGACCACCATTCTTCGACGGCAACGACTTCGCGTACTGGAAAGGTAGAATGCAGTACTATCTTATGAACGACATAGAAACTTGGATAAGTGTTGCAGATAGCTTCGAGGCGCCTGTCGATGAAAGAGGAGACCCTACACCTATGAGAACATGGTCAAAGGAGGTGATGAAAAGGGAGCAGTCAAATGCAAAGGCCACTACCACACTGCAATGCGGGCTCTCAAAGGAGCAACTGAACAAGGTGGGGCCATTCAAGAGCGCCAAGGAACTATGGGACAAGTTGGTTGAACTGAACGAGGGGTCCAACGAGTCCAGAAGAGCCAAGAAGGACCTTCTAGTGGCTCAACTGCAATCTCTGTCCATGAAGAGCAACGAGACCGTCAGTCAGCTGCATGGAAGGGTAAAGGAAGTGATCAACGAGCTCCATGTAATTGGAGAGAAAATCGAAAACCGGGATATCGTCAGGTATGTCTTACAAGCCTTCCCAAGAACCACCCTGTGGGCATCCATGGTTGATGCTTACAAGGTATCGAGGGACTTATCTTTAGTTAAATTAGACGATCTATTTTGTGAATTCGAACTGCACGAGCAAGCTAACATTTCGGCAAAAGAGAAAGGTATTGCTTTTGTTGCAGAAAAGGAGAAGAAGAGGAGAAAGGAGAAGAAGAAGGTGATCTACTCATCATCCTCAGACTCAGAGGAGACAAGTGCCTCTATGGACAGTGACCAAGAGGCCTTTATGGTAAGGAAATTTCGTAAAGCATTTAAAAGTTTTTCTAACAAATCATATGCTAGGAAAGGGACCAAAGGTAAGGGTAAGGCCAAGGAGATAATCTGCTACAACTGTCATCAAGAGGGATATATGAAGAACGAGTGTCCCTAGTTGAAGAAGAGGGAGGACAAGAAGGAAGAGAAGAAGAAGAATGACAAGAAGAAGTCAAAGGGAAAGGAGAAGAGTGCACGAACCTCAAGGCGATTTGGGACGATCCCTCATCCTCAAAGGAAGAAGAAGAGCAAGTCTCCCACTTCGCTCTTATGGCACAAGATGATTCAGACTCCTCAGACGATGAACAAAGCTCAAGCAGTGAAGATGAGAGCTCCTCCACCTCATCATCATCAGAGTCAGAAGCTTCGGTAAGTGAGGTGTACCACTTACCCTCCTCTACCTTAGTGAAAATTATTTCTAGCACGAACATGGATTTAGCTAAGGCTAGAAGTAGAATTAAGGATCTTAAGAAAGAAATTGTCATGCTTAGAGTAGAAGCTATTAAACTTAAAGATTTGCATGCTAGCTCTACCTCTTCACATGTTTCACATATTGAAAATGAAAATAAGGAGTTAAGGAAACAAGTAGATGACCTCACAAAGGCCCTTAGAAAATTCCAAGTAGGATCAAGTAACCTAGACATGATCATAAACAGTCAGAGGGTTGTATATAACAAGGCCGGACTGGGTTATAGGCCTAAAACTAAGGAAGTAGCATTCGTCTCACTTACCGATAGAATTGGTGCATCTAGGAGACTAGGGGCTAGGGGAACCACAAAGAAGGCATGGGTACCTAAGAAATTTTTAAATGATGTTTATGGATCAAAAATATGGGTACCAAAAGAGTGTGTTTTCCGTGTTATTTAGGTAAAGGTGAAGGAGGCCCCAACCTTGTGGATAGTAGATAGTGGATGCTCAAGACACATGACCGGGGATGTGAGCAAGTTCACCACTATTAGCTACCTAAGAGAAGGGACGGTCTCTTTTGGGAACAGTGGAAAGTTAAGGATCATTGGTAGGGGCACAATTGAGGTATCTCCCACTATTTCGATTCATAAGGTACTTTTAATTAAGGACATGAAGTTTAATTTATTAAGTGTAAGTCAACTATGTGATGCCGGGTTTAGAGTAGAATTTCATGCTAAGAAATGTGTAATAAGGCAAAGTGACTCAAACACTATCATATTAGAAGGGTTTAAAGAAGCAAACTTATATTATCTTGATTTATCTTATGCTACTAACAATGTTGTTAAGTGTCTCATGTCTAAAGAAGAAGAAGGGTGGTTGTGGCACCGAAGACTTGGACACGTCAACATGAGGAGCATAGCAAGAGTGGCCAAGGAAGAATTAGTGAAAGGACTCCCAATGATCAAGTATGAAAAGACCAAGTTGTGTGATGCATGCCAAGAGGGTAAGCAATCCAAAGCATCACACAAAGGTAAAACTCTAATCACCACTTCCTTACCTTTAGAAATTTTGCACATAGACATGTTTGATTGTCATAGCACTCCCTCACTTGTGGGGAGTAAGTATTGCCTAGTAATAGTAGATGACATTTCTAGGTTTACTTGGGTCTATTTCTTGAAACATAAGGATGATACCCTAGATATCTTTATAGGATTTAGTAAAAGGGTAGAAAATGAAAAGAACATCAAAATAAACCGAATTAGGAGTGACCATGGTGGGGAGTTCCAAAACGCTAACTTCACACAATTTTGTGTTGAAAATGGGTACAAGCATGAGTTTTCATGCCCAAGGACTCCTCAACAAAATAGGGTAGTTGAGAGAAAAAACTGAGCCCTACAAGAAGCTGCTAGGACTATGCTTAATGCATATTCACTTCCTAGCTATTTTTGGGCCGAAGCGGTTAACACCGCTTGCTATATCCAAAACTGGGTGTTGGTACATAGATTTTTAGGAAAAACACCCTTTGAACTTTGGAATGGAAGGGTACCCCAAGTCCACTATTTTAGAGTCTTTAGATGTAAAGTTTACATCTTAAACACCAAAGACGACCTAAGAAAATTTGAGTCAAAAGTCGATGAAGGAATCTTAGTAGGGTATTCATTGACTAGTAGGGGTTATAGAGTGTACAACAAGAGGACAAAAGTAATTGAGGAGTCCTCAAATGTCAAATTTGATGAAACCACTAGTACTTACCCTAGAAAGGCTTCTATTGATAAGGATATAGAAGAAGTCCAAACCCTTGCCCAAAGACTTCAAGACCTACATTTAGAGGGCAATGATCAAGGGGGAGTAAGAAACACACTAGAGGATGAGGAAGAAGGAGTAAATGAACCTACAACCTCTAGACCCTTGAGACATCACCATGATCATCCCATTGACCAAATTATGGGTGATGTCACTCAAGGAGTAAGGACTAGGTCATACTTTAGGGATCAAACTAGTCAAATAGCTCTAATCTCCCAATTAGAACCCAAGACCATTGATGAAGCATTGGGAGATGTTGATTGGGTCTTGGCCATGCAAGAAGAGCTAAACCAATTTGAGAGAAGTGAAGTTTGGGAGCTAGTTCCTAGACCCACTGATTGTACCATTGTGACCACTAGATGGGTCTTTAGGAATAAATTAGATGACCAAGGTAAAATCACTAGGAACAAGGCTAGATTGGTAGCTAGGGGGTTTAACCAAGTTGAGGGATTAGATTATGATGAGACCTACGCCCCCGTAGCTAGGTTAGAGTCAATTAGAATTCTACTAGCCTATGTCGCTCACATGGGTTTCACACTCCATCAAATGCATGTGAAGTCGGCATTCCTTAATGGAATCATTAAGGAAGAGGTCTATGTAGAACAACCCCCCGGGTTTGAGGACCCTAACTATCCAAGACACGTATTCAAACTAAGAAAAGCCTTATATGGATTGAAACAAGCTCCCCGGGCTTGGTATGAGAGGCTTTCTTCATTTTTGGTGTCTAAGGGGTTTAGGAGAGGAACAATTGACCCTACATTGTTCCTAAAATCTAAGGATAAGGACATATTTGTTGCCCAAGTCTATGTAGACGATATCATTTTTGGGTCAACAAATAATGACTTCCTACAAGAATTCATCAAGTGTATGGAAGATAAATTTGAGATGAGTCTTGTAGGAGAGTTAACCTTTTTCTTAGGCCTTCAAGTTAAGCAAACTAATGAAGGTACACATGTATTTCAAACCAAATATGCTAAAGAGATGCTAAAGAAATTTGGTTTAGAACATGCTAAGGAAGCATCTACACCCATAGGAACTAATGTGAAAATGGATAGTGACCTTGAAGGCAAAATGGTAGACTCTAAACAATATAGGAGCATGATTGGTAGCCTCCTATACCTAACTGCTAGTGGACCCGATATACTCTTAGCGGTAGGTATGTGTGCAAGGTACCAATCGTGTGCCAAAGAGTCCCATTTGGTTGTAGTCAAGAGGATCCTAAGGTATGTGAAAGGAACCCTAAATGTCGGACTTTGGTATCCTAGAACCCCAAATGTTGACCTAATTGGATACACCGACTCGGACTATGCGGGTTGCAAGTTAGATAGGAAGAGTACAAGTAGAGGGTGTCAATTCCTTGGGTCTTCCTTAGTTAGTTGGAGTAGTAGGAAACAACCATGCGTTGCCCTATCAACAACGGAAGCAGAATATGTGGCAATGGGTGGATGTGTTTCCCAACTCCTTTGGATCATGCACACCTTAGAGGACTATGAGCTACATTACACCAAGGTCAAAGTCTTGTGTGATAATGTAAGCACAATCAACTTAACTAAAAATCCGGTTCACCATTCTAGAACAAAACACATTGAAGTGAAACATCACTTCATTAGAGACCATGTGGCAAGGGGAGACATAGAATTACACTATGTTGAATCAAAGTCGAACCTAGCCGACATCTTTACCAAGCCTCTTCCCGAATTGGAGTTTACTGTTGGATCGAGAGATGTGATAGAGGGGGGGTGAATGTCGCAAATCGTTCGGATTTAAAAGAAAGAGTAAGTGCGCGGCGGAAATAGAGACAAAATAACACAATGCTAACAAAGTCGTTTTTACTTGGTTCTGAGCCTGGGTCGACTCCTACTCCAAGGCCCACGGTCGTTGACCGTTTACTTTGGGCAATTCTATAATGCGTAGAAAGAATACAGAGGAGAACTATAATTTGCAATAAACAAAGATTACACTTCTGTATTTACCAACTCCCGGGGAAGGCTCGAGTTTCGGTGCAGCGGGAGGTCGACGGCGCTTCGGACTTGAGTCGGGAAGTTCCTGGAGCAGAGCGCGGTCGTCAGAGAGTTTGGATGCGTTGAATGAAAGTTGTTTCTTGAGGAGGAGGGTCGAGGCCCTTTTTATAGTGCCTGGGGGCGCCCTGGTCGACGGGGGCACCCTGGTCGACGGGGGCGCCCCCCCCACGTGGCAGCAGATCCACAAGAGGCGCGGTCGTCGACTTATCCCTTGAACCTCGGGATAAGGCCTTGACTGGGGCGCCTTGTACGCTGGGGGCGCCCTGGTTGACCCGGTCAAACCTTATCCGCAGCGCTGAGCTCTCCTTGGTAAGGCTGGGGGCGCCCTGTGCGCTGGGGGCGCCCGGGACAGCGGGGGTGCCCTGGGTGCGCAGTGCAGACGCGGCAGCAGCTTAACTCTTCAGTCGGTTTGCCATGGGGGCGCCCGGGACAGCGGGGGCGCCCTCAGAATGTACTGTCGAGGTTCATTTGCTTCTTTGTGTTTTGTGTTCACCTTGGGGGCGCCCGGGACACTCCGGGCACCCTGGTCAGTAGTTGCCTCTTTCCTTTGAGGCATTCTGAGCTGCAGACACACGTTCCTTCGGTCCTGCTTCCAGGGTTAGTCCAAAACACAATAAAACAAATATTTAATTTAATTTCTACAGCTTCAGCTGTCTTGGTTCTGACTTTGGTCTCCAAAATGGAGCCCTAGGTCGAACCGACGCCTAATGTTCCCTCAAGGGGAACGCGTCCTCACCTACTCCTCTCAGGAGAATTTACCTGGTGCCAACCGGATCCTCCAGTTGGACTTTTACCCGGCAGCCCTTCGCCAGGTCTTGAGTTTCGCCTAGCAGCCCTTCGCCAGGACTTGGTTTTTGCCCAGCAGCCCTTCGACAGGTCTTGAGTTTCGCCCAGTAGCCCTTCGCCAGGACTTGGTTTTCGCCCAGCAGCCCTTCGCCAGGACTTGGTTTTCGCCTAGCAGCCCTTCGCCAGGACTTGGTTTTCGCCCAGCAACCCTTCGCCAGGACATGGTTTCCTGACAGCCCATCGTCAGGTGCCTAGCAGCCCTTCGCTAGGACTTTGTTTCCTGCACTCTCAAGCAGCATTGTTAGACAACAAACAACCCTTAACTTTGAATCCTTTGCCAATATCAAAACAAGGTTCGATCTGGTGCTTCCTGCACCAACATTTACATTCTTAAGAAGAGGCCTTGGAATGTGTTTTGTAGAAGTATAGGATGAATTTGGAAGCATTAGCTTTGAAAAAGGGTGCTTGATCCATTAGTATGATACATTTGGGTCACTTGTGCTTATGGCACATTGTTGAGCCATTAAAAGTATCAAAATATCAAAACTAGACCAACTATGGGGGAGACAAGTGTTTAATCAATGGACACTTTGCCAAAGATCATAGTTGGACATTTTAAAACTTTGAAAACCATTTTATGTTTTACATACTGTGTCATGCTTTTAAAAGTCACATATTTGCAAAATTGGTTTCAAATGTTGATACAAAATGTAGTGTTTTTCAAAACTTTTGGGTTTTTATCAAAAGACTTGCATGTTTGAAATTTTATATGGTTTAACATTTTTTCCTGATAGAGTATAACATTTCAAACATGTATGCAAAATTCTACAATTTTTGGAATTTTCTGGAATTTTCTGGGAGTTTCTGAAATTCGACAGAAAAGCTGAAATTTCAGACTGATAGCGTATCAGTCGACTGCCCTATGGGCAGTCGACTGGCACAGCTATTTTCAGCTGCTGTGAGAAAATTCAGAAATCAATAATCCTCGCATTTGATACCCTAGGGTTTGGTTGCTTGAGGCAATCATTTTGATGGTGTCAATGGGGGAGAATGGGCGGTTTAAGTTAGAATTTTGACTTAAAATGGATGATTTTAGGTATTTTGTCTAACTTAGACCTTGAAAGGTTAAAATTTGGAGAGAAAACATGGATTAAGGGGGAGGTACCTCTTAGGTTCGGATATGTCTTACATTCTTATTGATGTTGTTAAGTGGAAACACTACAAGAAAAAAGTGAAACAACAACGCTTTTTCCGCGTTGTCGTTAATGCTTAAAAAGCGTTGTTGATGAAGCCGTTGTAGAAAGTATATCTACAACAACGCTTTTTCCGCGTTGTGGTTTGGAGCAAAGACAACGCTTTTTCCGCGTTGTCTATTGGTTTTTAAAAACGTTGTGGTTTGGCACAAAGACAACGCAAAAAACGTGTTGTTACTTAAAAAACGTTGTCTTTTTAATAGGTAGTGTTTTTCACAATTTATAATATTCACAATTTATAAACATTTTTATTCACAATTGATAATATTCACAATTTACAATATTCACAATTTACAAGCATTTTTATTCACAATTGATAATATTCACAATTTACACTGATAATAGTTTACAAAATTCACTTATAATACTCGAAATCTTTTCCTCCTCTTTATAAAACTGATAATTTACACCCCTCTTTACAATTTTCACTTACAATTTACACTGATAATAGTTCTATAAAACTTCATCATTCACAAGTTGTTCTTTGGGGCTGCTTGTTAACTCGAAATCTTTCCTCCTCTTTATAGCACCAATAAGGTGCTAGATTACGTGAGCTAACCTTTTCCACCACAATCATTTGGATTCCAGTAAAACAGAGAATTCAGAATATCTCACAAACACTGCAGCATAAGTTGAGAAGCTGGACGACAGAGAAGCAAAAACCCAGAAGCAAGTGAAATAATATTCCCATCTACATGGCACGAGGAAGAGAAGCAAGTTAGAGATAGATTCATATGAAAAGATGCTTTTGTGCTAAATCTTTCAATACGGCATTCAACTTACAAAAAAAGTTGCCCTTTTATTAGCTTCCAGAATTACTTTATGCATTTCATACTTGCAAGACTGTGTCTGAGGGATTCTATTGAAACATGGGAAGAAAAAGAGAAGATGAGAAAACTATATATGTATCTATATACCTGCAACTGAGAACTGGGTTATATCTATAGCACCTACGCAAATCCATTTAGCAGTATCCATGCCAAAAGCAACTGGAAGTGACTGTGAGAACAGATGTACAATTATGGACGTCAGTTTAAGCCATACCAATGCTAGGATTATGGAAATATGGGCTATGAGCCAACCTGAAGTCCCAAAGCCCTGTCTCCTTCAATGCTTTTAAAATCATTTACTATCGCAATGCCAAGCTGAAACAAAAGAACAGGATATTAAATTAAATAGCGCAATATGTTTCCAAGACTGGCTTGTAGAATAACTGCTAGTACCCCAGCTATGCTATAAAGGAGTGTCAAGACAATTATATCAGGTGTTAGCGTTCCAAAGAGTGCTTGACCAGCCCACCTACCAACATACATTTGAACAGAAAGCTCAGAGCAGAAATAAATGGTAATGAAGCAAGAGCAGAACCAATTATGATAACAGGCATCCACAACTACCATGGCAAACAGATGTAACTTGCTCCTAAAGCAAAATTTCCAATCCAGCCATTCTGCTTGAGCTGCAAGAGCCAGAAATTAAAACGAGAGTAAATAGATTTTAAGGATAGTTTGGTTCTAACAATCCAAAATTCCACTTGAACCAGGACAGTAGAGATGAAATGTCTGTGTACTTTAAGAGGAGGCGCTGAATATATGTAAGAGAGAAGAGATCCACCCACAGCCAACAAACATATGTCAGGAGATTTGTTCCCTGCCTGAAATTAGGTGGCTCCACTGAGCAATTCCCTGAGAACAAAAGTAAATAATAAAGAATTACTTCTTATAAAGATAGGCATTGTGTTAACAGAAGATACCTTTCCTTTACACCAAACGAAAATTCATTTTCTTTCTCAATTGAACCAAATGAGGAAGCACTTGTCATCTTTGGGGAACTTCCTAGCTTTTCTTGCCTGTCAATAAAAGTTTAACATGTTATATTAGCTATTGTCCTGACTATAGAGCTCAAGCCACGAAAGCAATGATAATGGAAATCTCAATCCAATCATTCAAAAGAATAAAATATTGATATTACAAGGACAACCTTCTCTTTGACATAAATGGTGATGCATATTCTGTTATATCATGAAGTGCACAGAAACTAATTCAAATGGAGTAAGTATGCTGCTTCAGAACTCAGCAACTAACTTTCTCACTAGTTCATTGAGAAAAAGATGTCCTAAAAATTGTTCTCAAGCATTCATGTCTGAATAAGGCTCAACTCAAAGAGCAACCTTATTCATCCATTAAAACCTTCAAAGGTTAAATTAAGGAAGAAAAAAAAATTGTACAAGATATATAGTGCATTATGCAGATAAATTTCATCACTCTGAAAATGCATATCAAGGTGGTCAGTACAATCCTCTTCATATGATCATCAATTACCAAATTTAACAAAGCCAACATCAACAGCTCAAATAAACCAGGAACAGCTCCAACAAGCTATGTTGAAAAGGAGGAGGGGTGGTCCAGCATTGCGACCACACTCAAGCCTGCACGGCTGCACTTGCCTTACACCAAGTCTCATTAGCTAATTTTAACTCCATTATGTCAACTCGCATATCAGGTACTTAATATAGCACAATACAAAGCGTTCATCTGAGCGCAAGGTCTATGGGAAAAAACCATGTTTCTGTAAGAAAAAGTATTTTACAATCTAAAAGCCTGATTACGGAAGTTGTAAATTGGATATATGGAAATACAATTTTTGTAACACACAAAAAATACACAATCATGAGGAGGCAAATATATTCTGGAAATACAGTGAAAAATAAAAGCATGAATACTAGATAAGGTGACACATAATGTTCATTGATGAAATTCAAGTTGGTTTTCTCATGAGAAATCACAAGTTGCAAGCAAAAATGGTCTAGCTCAGTGGAATGGTTAGAAAGAAATTTCTAGTGTATAAAGAACAGGAAGGACATGCAACCCACACTTGGTCGACCAATCCCATCATAATGAACAAAACAGCGCATTAGATCACCAACTTCGGAAAATAACTCCTGGATGAAAATTGAAAATGGTCAATTGAAGAATAAAATAATAATTACTCAAAGAATATCTGACAATTCAACAAGTAAAATAAAACAAAATCAGCTCACCCTTATATCTGTGTTGGATACCCCATAATCTAGATTTGAAATGTAGAGTTTGGTGCCTGTTTGCACTCCTGAAGTGCCAGCGGCTACTATGCTATCATCAAAGAGGTCACGTCTCCATGTCATGTCCTTTGTTCTACTGAAAGACTGAGGAATGGAACCAAGCATCCAGATGAAGGATAGACATATTAGTGCATAAATCATAAAACTTGCTAATGAAGTGATATGCTTATTGAGATCATAGAAGAATGTAAAAGTTTTTATATAATTCCTAACCTCCTATGTATCTATCATAGAGTTCCGCATAAACAATATATTGTTTATTCAAAAGCAAAGAGAACACACAACGAAATGAAGCTAGAGAAATCCACTGTAATAGCATATAGTGCGTGCTGATAAGGAATGGAAGCAGAGGAGTCCACTAAAGCTACAAAATTGTTGCGTATGCTATAATATTGTTGTGTATGTTCGAACCAAAAATGATCATCCATAGCTTGTACATGTTAAAGAAAGTATTCTGTTATATCATGAACTAAATATAAATTATCTCTACAACTAGAACAAAGTTAGAATAAGTAGAAGGTTTCAACAAGAACTGTTCCAGTAAGGTTCATCATTATGTCTACAACATGGTCAGATCAATTCTCTTACAGATTATCACTTCTCATTCTGTCCTGAGACAGAAGATGAATGTTAAAAGATAAACCCTGTAATGTAGCATCCAAGACAAGCTCTTAGGTTCCTAAAAGTCAGAATTTTCTTAGAAAAATTCATAGATTGAGTGATAGTAAAACTAAAGCTAAGACAACCACGCAACAAGACTGGAAAGTAGAATGAATCAAACAAATGATGGAGACTTCAGCAAGAACTATTCAATGAAAAAACCAGTATAACTTGGCCTGGATATAAAATATATGTAATCAAGGAAATGGAGCAATTTTCATACACAGAGTAAGTTTTTACTTTTAGAAATGACAACCAAGATTACCTGGAAATATAGACAACTTCGGTATACTATTCCACCCTTTATCTGGGATTTCTTGCATCGGATCTATAACATGATCATCCCCATTGACATGGTTGACATATAGAGGTTTCAGCTGACCAAAAGGATCTCCATAATGGGTTTGAGATTCAACCAATAGAGGCACTAGATTTGCATGGCCTGAATGAGGAACCATTACTTGGCTAACTTCATGATCCCTGAAGAAAGCTTTTGCATTGTAATCACTCTCCAAAACCCTAATTAATCAGAAACTTGTTCCATGCCTATCTTGAACTATAACCAAATGCATGTCATCTGATATCAGATAACTAAATCTTGTGCAACGAGCAGAAGGAAGCTTAAATCGTGTTTAAAAAGATTCATTCAGACGCCAAAACCCAAACACAAACAACAGCAACAATCGAACAAAAATATCAAATTGATCATCGAACAGAACTGAAGAAGAAGAGAAAGATGCGACAACGAAACCAGAGAGACGAGTTCATTTTCCACTTAGCTTCCCCCTTTTTACCGCAAAACTTTCCAGATTCCCGTCGTCTTAGTGAGAGATCTAACATCCAAAACACACAACAAGTCCTTCGAGATTCAAACTTTCCATCAGAACCAAAACCAATCAAACACAAATAGTTTTAACCAGTTCGATGAGGAAAGCCCGCGACAGCAACTAAAAAAAAAACAAAAAAACAAGCATCCATCGGCCACAGGAAGCTGCAAACCCAGCGCAAAAGAGGGGGGAAATGGAGAAATCGAGCGCAAAAGATATCTTTTTGATGTCCTTGTCGCTGATTGGGACGACGGAGGGGATGGAAGCTTGATTTCCGCCTCCGATGCTTGTCGGCGTTTCTGGAGGGTTTTCCTGGCCGCTTGTAGTGGCGGTGGTGTCTACGCCGTCAGATCCGGCTTCGGCTCGGAGTCTTGTGCGGCGGATGAGGGAGGCGGCTCGGGAAATGGAGGTGGAGGAAGTGAAGAGGGGATTGGGGAGCTTAGAAATGCTGGAAGGGGAGGGAGATGCGGAGGAGAAGGAGAACATCGCGAAGGGGAGCAGAGAGATTTGAAGGTCCGCGTGCGTCCCACCCTCGATCTCTCTTATCTCCTTGATGACGAGGAGAGGATGAGGGAGGTGGCAACGAGGGAGGTGGAGGGAGGTGGAGGGAGATATTTCGCGGAGAAAAGAAGCGCGGAGAGATTTTTCGCGAGCCGCCGAGGGTTGGCAATGAGCGAGGTGGAGGGAGGGGATGTGTTTTTTATTTTAGCGGAAAATACGACAACGCTTTTAAAAAACGCTTTTGTAACAGCGTTGTCTTTCATCCGAAACCACAACACTAAGCACATCGCATCATTATAAAACGTTGTCGTTATTAAAAAGTAAAACACATAGACAACGCTTTTCACTAAAAACGTTGTAAAACAAAAAAAGACAACGTTTTTTTTAAAAAACGTTGTCGATTGGGCGTTGTTGATTGCAAAAATTCTTGTAGTGAAACTTAACTTGGAATATGATTAAAATTGAAACTGTGGAGAGGACATAGGTTAAGGGGGAAGTTACCTCTTAGGGTTATTATGTCTCATAATGTTTCAATTGCTATCTTTTGCTATTGCTATTGTTGTTATTTATCTCTAACTTAAACATATTGCCACACATCAAAAAGGGGAAGATTGTTGAGGCAATCGGCCCTTGAATGATTAGAAGATCATGGTTTTGATGTGTGGGCGAATAGGTTTAAAGTTAGAGTGTTATGTTGTATTTGATTTGTGTGATTGAGTTTGCAGGACTTGAAGAATCACACTTGGTGGACCTATCCGAGGGACGAGAGCCGAGGGAGGAGAGCTCCAAGGGCAAGCCGGGAAGTGGACTTCAAAGGGCACACGTGAAGGGTGGCATGGAGGCAAGCCAAGGGAAGGCTTGCGTGCACATCCGAGGGACGATAGCTAGAGGAAGAGGACTTCAAGGGGCAAGCCAAGGGAGCAGACCTGAAGGCACACGCGAAGGAGAAGGTTTGGAGTGGTTGGAGCTGAGCTGGGAGGCAGGGCAGTCGACTGGCCCAGAGGCAGTCGACTGCCAAAACCGACAGAAAGTTCGCAGCTTCAGACCAGTCGACTGGCCATGGGGCAGTCGACTGGTATACCCCAAAACTAGTCGTTGGCTAGCTGTTTGCTAGCCGTTGGCCGGCATTTAATGTCGGGCCAGTCGACTGCCCTCGGGGCAGTCGACTGGTGCGTGTCTAGACAGACTGCGAATCTGTCCTTTTCACCTATAAAAGGAGCTCCTCGTTACACGTGTATGTACAGTTCCGTACAGTAACGAAGTGCTGCTAAATTGTAGAGTGACTTTTTGCTTCCTCCATCATTTTTCTACATCTGTAAAGAGGAAGCTTTTGCTGTAAAGGTTTCTCCACCTCAAGGAGACTTTTCGATAGTGAAAAGTGGTGCTCGCGGCGTGGATCCCTGGATTAGTCACCCATCTGGGTGGATACCAAGTAAAAGAATTTTTGTTAGCATTGTTATTGTCTTTGCATATTATTTCCGCTGCGCTAACATCTGTGTAGAGATCAAACGATCAAAAGAAAGTCCATTCACCCCCCCCCCCCCCCGTCTGCACGCCTACACCGATCCTTCAAGGGTTTCGTGGAAATCTGAAGTCCGAACCAAGTCCTTAAGGCTAATATTGTATGTATATTTGCTTTGTGTTTGTGTATCTTGCAGGTACCAAGAACCGGAGACAAAGCAGGCGAGAGGCTGGAAAGCAGCCAACCCAGGGGCCCCTATTGATGGGGGCACCCAAATCAAAGCACAAAACCCAGTCTTGGGTTGAAAGCCTTGAAGCTAGGTGCCCAGTATGATGGGGGTGCCCATGCCAAAGAGTAAAAGGTGCAGTTTCGTGAAGAAAGCAGAATAGGTTTCCATATAGGCACCCGGGATGATACGGGCGCCCAAGGTGAAAGCTGTATTTGTTGTTTCGAGGTCGAAACACAGATAAGCCTTCACTTAGGCGCCTGGGAGGTCCGAGGCACCCTGGTCAGAGGTTTTATCAGCCGCGGCGAGGTCGGCGTGGGGATAAGGTTTGACCGAGTCTGTAGGGGCGCCCCCAACGTATCAGGCGCCCGTATGAAGCATATATAAGGGGCTTCGACTCCTCTGCTTCAACCACACCTTTCCAGATCCATTCTGAATGTTCTAACTGACAACAACGCGCTAAAGACGAGGCTCTATGACCGGGAGGCTCCAGGAGGAAGTGCGCGACACTTCGGAGGTCCAGATCGGCTGAGTTCAGGCTTTGTTTTGTTCAGTTTGCATTTATTATTCTGTACTTACTTTGCTATACTTTTGATTGTACTTCTACACTGTAAGATGGGGTTTCTCCGCCTCTGGAAATTTCATAAAGGAGACCAATAGTGGACTCACGCCGAGTACATAGGCCTTGGACGTACTGACCCTGGGGGGTTGGGAACCAAGTAAATAAATCCCGTTGTGTCCTTGTATTCGTTCTATTTTATTTTCCACTGCACTAACACTCTGAGTCCAGTACGAATGAAAGTCTTACGAAGTTTTCTATGAAGTTTTTAACGGTCGATATTCACCCCCCCCTCTATCGACGACATCGGTCCTACAGGGAGTACCTTGGAACAGGAGAGGAGGTCGGGGAGAAGAAGTGTTCGCAAGGGGTGGCACGCAAAACCCTAGGTTTTAGCCACCCCGTGCGGTCTGTTTCTACTTAAAACCTATGGATCAGTCGACTGCCCCTGGGGCAGTCGACTGAGAAAACGAACAGAATGTTTCTAACCCGTGGATCAGTCGACTGCCCCTGGGGCAGTCGACTGGCAAAACAAACAGAAGGTTCCCTAGGTGAGATCAGTCAACTGCCCCTAGGGCAGTCGACTGGCAAAACTAACAGAAAGTTCCCAGTTCCGAATTCACCTGGATCAGTCGACTGGCTCAGAGCTAGTTAACTGATACCTGAATTTTAGTCTTTCAGCCTAATTTCAAAAATGCCTAATTAATTCCATAAATCTCCAAAAAAATCTAAAATTTCGTGGAGAGATTTGTGAAGTCTATGTCTACTTGGGAAAAATATGTTTTCAAACAAAACTACTCCGGATCCCAAGATTGGCATGAAATTTAACTCCTCCTAAATTGTATCATTTAAACTTATCCAAAAGTCCTAATTTAGGCCTCTCCTTGATGTATCTTCTCATTCCTGACCATAATACATTTCTAGCACTGAGAACCTTACTTTTATCAAATATAATCCCATTTTCATCTTTTTCTCTATAAATTCCTTTTAATGTGTCAATTCCTTAGGATTAAGACTCACCTTAGTCTTCCAACCCCTTTGGCACATTCCATAGTCCACTTAATCTCCTAGGAGAAATCCTCCTGAGATCCATTGACTATGGATCCCATTTTGGCTCCTAGAGCTCTCCCTTGAGCTCCTAGCCCTAGTTACCTCCCTAGGTAACTCACTTACAAATGCAAGTCCACACCGGTGTTCCTCCAGTGCTTCTTGGCCTTCAACTACAACTCTCTTAACTTTATACACCTTTTTCTTGGTCAATTCTTCCTTTTTTTCCTTTTAAATGGCTTTTCCTTGCCATTTTTGGTCTTTTCTCCACCATAATCATAAGGCATCCTTGAATATGATTTTCTACTAACATTTGACTCCCTAGAATGGTATCCTAGTCTCGGCCTACCATTTCTAAGGTGTTAATCATTTTGTATCATATCTAGCCCCTTGGATCCCCTAATGAGTCTATCTAGGTTCTTTTCTAATTTATCAAGTTTTGTCCACAAAACTTGATTTTCCTTTTCTAAATTTCTACCCTTAGTATCACCATGCCTACTTTGATCATTCCTAGATCTACCCATTTTCTTAGGCATGTGTCTTCCTTTCTTAGGGTTGATGCCTTGATCCTTAGGTCTAGAAACCCTAGATTTATCATGAAACATGGATTTCTTGGTATTTTGGCACGTAATAGTACTCTTACTTTTATCATGATATTTAAAACCAAACACACGCATAGGCAAACAATTATTAACATTTCTAGCACTCATGGAAACATTAGAAGCATAAGTAAAGTTAGAGATTACCTCCCTTACCCTTGTAGCTTTCCCTTGATGTGAGCTCCTTTTCTTCTCTTCTTTTTCCCATCTTCTTAAGTGTTCCATCTTCTTGAGCTTTCCTTTCCTTGGACATTGAGTGTGGTAATGCCCTAACTTCCCGCAAGTATAGCACCTAATGTGCTTCTTGTCTTTCTTTTCCCTACAACCCATGTTAGATTTAAGTTGAATGGACCCGGGTTTAGAGTTTACCTCCTTCTTACTTAATGGACACTTGTCCTTATAGTACCCCCTTTTGTTGCATCCAAAGCATGTGATATGATTCTTTGATTTTGCTTTGGTGGAGGTTGGAGCTTCTTCTTGCTCCGGTATGGAAGTGGATCTCTCCTCCCCCTCAATCCTTGAGGTGGTGACCTCTTCCTCTTCCCTTAATGACGTGGACGACCTCTCACTTTCTTCTTCCACTTCAATCGATGAGGTTGACAACTCTCCTTCATTTTGGACTTCTTGAACCATGGAACTTATTTCTTTGGACTTTTCAACCATTTGAGCTTGTGTAGGGTTCTTATGAAATTCTTCTAATTTGTTCCACAACTCATGTGCACTTTTATATTCACCTACACCACTCAAAATATTATTAGGTAAAATATTTACTAATATATCAATTACCTTCTCATTTGTCCTATATTGTTCTTGTTGCTCCTTAGTCCAATATCTAGGTCGGAGTTTTTTTCCGTGCTTGTCTCTTGGAATTTCGAATGGTTCCTCTAGCACCATTATACACCCCCAATCCATTCCAAACCAAGTCTTCATCTTTGTCCTCCAATATCCAAAATCTTTATGTTCATGAGAGGGTGGTGTGTTGATATTGTTGATGCAGTCTGGCCCGATTGTTGTTTTGGTGTTGACATCGATTTAAGTTTGGTTGAGTGAATTCGGATTAAGTCCTGGTCGGGGACTGGGCTGAAATCCCGATGAGTGAAGTCGGGTCCTGATGAGTGAAGCCAGGTGAGTGAAATCCCGATGAGTGAAGCCGGGTCCTGGTGAGTGAAGCTCGGTGACTGAAATCCCGGTGAGTGAAGGCGGGTCCTGGTGAGTGAAGCCGGGTCCTGGTGAGTGAAGCCAGGTGATGGAAATCCCGGTGAGTGAAGCCGGGTCCTAGCGAGTGAAGCTAGGTGATCGAAACCCTGGTGAGTGAAGCCAGGTCCTAGTGAGTGAAGCTAGGTTGAATGAAGTCCCGGTGAGTGAAGCTGGGCACGAAGTCTTGGTCCGGGGGACGGAGCATGAGTCAAAGAAGGGACTTAGGGTTGGATTGGTCGGAGCTGGATCGGTCTGGTGACCGATCTGGGAGTTGCACTAACTCCCTATTGTGGATCGGTCTGGTGACCGATCCAGGGAAGTCTGATCATTCTGGTGAACGAAGAGAGAGAGAACAAAATGTTTCTGTTCGGCCCCTGATCGTTCTAGTGAACGATCAGAGAAGAGATCGTAGCTTTCTGGAGGAGACCTTGATCGGTCAGTGTGACCGATCAAGGGCATCCTGGACCGATCAGGATGGGTACTGATCGGTCCAGGAGTGACCTGATCGGTCACTGTGACCGATCAGGTCACGCCCTGATCTGTTAGGTGACCGATCAGGTCAAGGAGCCTGCCGGTTTCTACTTTGAATTACAGTCAGTTGGTGGATCGGTCAAGATGGCCGATCCCAATCCCTGATCGGTCAGTGGGACCAATCAGGGAGTCACTAGATCGATCAGGCAGGAGCATGATCGATCAGGATCCTCACTGATCGGTCAGGGTGACCGATCAGTGTCTGAATTTTAATTTGAAAACATTGTCAGATCGCTCTGAATCACTCTGATCTTTTCTGATACACTGCTGATTTCGTTTGATATGATTTGCTAATCATCTGTTGAAGTGTGCAGACGTTACAGGGATGATACAAACCAAG
Source organism: Boesenbergia rotunda (assembly GCA_024364735.1). Classification (NCBI taxonomy): domain Eukaryota; kingdom Viridiplantae; phylum Streptophyta; class Magnoliopsida; order Zingiberales; family Zingiberaceae; genus Boesenbergia; species Boesenbergia rotunda. The sequence continues at coordinate 448,306 of JAGFNQ010004619.1, forward strand.
GAGAAGAGTCAATGGCGACTTTCACCGTGGCAGGTTTGTCTGTTTCCTGTTTCCAGGTCTCAACGGCTTCTGGCACGGCTGGCGACTGACGGAGGCTCAGCTGAAGAGGTCTTCAGTAGACTGAGCGCTCAGTGGAGTCAGTGGGTCAGGTTGTGGCTCAATGGGTGCTGATGGAGCCTGGCGATCGTGAGCAGGAGCTTAAGAAGAAGCTAAGGAGCGGGAGAAGAGAATAGACAAAAAACGAGAGAAGTTTGGCTGGGTTGTTTGAGCTCTCTGTAAAGCTTCTTGCTTGAGCGTTCTTGTTAGATCTTTGAGAGTTTCCTTCTTGTTGTCTCATGCACTTAACTACTATCCTACTGAGGCGATTGTGGAGAGGTTACTCCACCGAGAAGGAGGCTATTATATCCGGGTTACCGGGGCTTAATCTGCCGACGATCAAGGGATCGCCCACCTCACGGACACGCCAAGGAGTAGGGGCAAGTTATCCCCGAACCTTGTAAATCCTCTGAGTTAGCGACTGGTTTGCGTGCTCTGTTCTTTGCTTAATCTGTTTCTGCATTTCTATTTTGTTCCTTCTTCCTGTGTGTTTCCACTGCTAATCTCTGATTGCAGAAAGTTTCAAAGAAGCAAGTGATTTGAGTGTCTGGCTACATTCACCCCCCCCCCCCACTCTCAAGCCATCCAAGGTCCATCAGATATCATCCCCTAGCTTGTCTTCCATCATCTTTCCCTCTAGCTTTCTTGCTCTCTCGGCAGTTAGTCCGTAGATGAGCGCACCAAGCTCTGATACCACTTGTTAGATCGTTGATGACTTGCTAAATGGGGGTGAATAGCAATTTTTGATTTCTTCCCTACAATTGTTAGTTACACAAGTGGAATAACCTAAAATAAAACTAAACTAAACTAAAACAAGGAAGAAACACACCGATGTACGTGGTTCGAAGATGATACTCCTACTCCACGACTGCCCGTAAGGTGGGTGATCCCTAATCCGTCAGTGGATGATTCCCCGGAGCACCTCCGGCTAGATCGCGTGACTCCTTGTGGGTGGAGAAACCTCACCACAAGCTTTGGACACTACCTGAGCAACAAAGGCTACTAATCCACTCTATCCAAGCAGATTTCGCCAAAAAATAGTAGCCTTAAACAAGCTTCTTTAAATAGAGCTCGAGTACTAACTGGCCGCTACCAGTCGACTGCCCCTGGGACAGTCGATTGGTCCCACTCAGATTCGACCGTTACAGTCAACGTTCGAATCCCCAGCCATTACTAGTCGACTAGCTCCTGGAGCAGTCGACTGGTCTCCTTCTAAGCCTAGGGTTTCCTTTCCGAGTACATTTCTCTCCGCACTCAAACCCTCCCGGCTTAGTTCCTAAGTGCAAACACTCACACTCGGACCCTCACGACCTGGTCGACTCTTCAATCCATAGTCTTGATCTATTGCCTTCACGCCCTCTTCGTCTTCGGCTCCCGTCCCTCGGATGCGCACACAAGCCTCCAGCTTACCTCCATGTCATCCTTCACACATGCCTTGAAGTTCGCATCTCTCGGCTCATCATCTCTGCCCATGGTCCCTCGGATGCACACACAAGCCTCCAGCTTGCCTCCATGCCACCCTTCACCTGAAGACATCCAACCAAGTCTATGTGTACCTGCACACCTGTACACTCACATACACATATTAGTCCAACAACAAACCCTAACTTAATTATATTGACCACACACATCAAAACCATGATCCTCCAGATCATACTTGGGTCGATTGCCCCAACAGAGAGAGGTCCCAAAGAGCAAGAAGCACTTTTGTACATATCATCAGTTAGTGACTCATTCGACTGAGGGGTGCTATAACAATCACTCTCGGAAGCCCGAGGGAAAGCTGTAAATAGGTCGAGGTATTTCCCTAAACCTTACCAATGGGCACCCCAAGCAGGTCAATTAGAGGAGAAAAGGGACCACCAGGAGCGCAATCGATCACCCAAGTAGGAAAGGTCGCCTACGCCCCCGAGGGATAAGAAAAAGGAGAAAGCTCCCACTTGGGGCCCCGCCAAGTGGTCTGGTAGGTATGATCTCTGGGACTGCTAGCGGAGTGGGGGTGTTGCTGATCTCCTCTCCGGTAAACACTCTATAGTTGTCTGTTCGGTTGAATTTCTAGATCACAAATAATGAGGCAGAATACGAGGTTTTATTGGCTAGATTGCAAGCGGTAAAACGGGTGGGAGCTACTAAGGTCATCCTTTACTCAGACTCTCAACTAGTGGCTCAGTAGGTTGAGGGGGATTTTGAAGTAAGGAATGACCGCTTGAAGCGTTATATCCAAGCATTTGAACAGTTGAGGTCGAATTTCCAAGAGGTGTCTCTACAGAAGATTTCCCAAGCGGATAATACCAAGTTGAATGAATTGGCTAAGATGGCTAGCTCACTAGCCACTTGGATGTTAGATGGCCTCATCTGCCAAGAAACACTGGTGACACATGTTGGCAAAGCACCCGTCTCGGACGAGGCAACTGATTGGAGAACTCCCTCATTACATTCTTGCAAAAAGGGGATTTGTCGAGTGACCCACGTCAAGTTGGTTATTGAAAAAAAGGGTCGCCTGATTTACATTGGTCGGGGATCATCTATACAAAAGAGCGTTCACTTGACCCCTTTTAAAATATCTTGGTCCAGAAGATATTAGTTATGTTATGTGTGAAATTCATGAGGGTATCAGTGGTAGTCTCACTGGAGAGCGAGCTATGGCTCGAAAAGTGTTTAGCAGGGTATTTCTGGCCCACCCTGCAGGAGGATACGACTAAGTTCGTAGTTGGTTGTGAATTTTGTCAAAAGCATCAACATATCTTTCACATCGCCAACCGAGTTTCTCAAAACATCCACCATCTTGTATACTTTTGATTAATGAGGGATGAATATAATTGGCCCATTCCCGACCATGTCTCAATAGAAAAAATTTTGCTGGTGATCGTGGACTATTTCTCTAAGTGGGTCAAAGTTGAGCCCCTCGCTCGGGTAATAGAGGAAGCCATCATGAATATTGTGTGGTAGAATGTTATTTGTCGGTATGGAATTCCCTATAAACTAGTGTCTGATAATGAGAGACAATTTCAAGGAAAAAATTGAAAGATTGGTGTAAAGGCCTTGACATTCAAAAGGCTTTCAACTCGGTTGTTTACCTTCAGAGCAATGACCAAGCTAAGTGGTCAATTGAGAGATTATCCAAGGTAGCAAGATCAAGTTGAATCATGTTAGTGAATGCTGAGTGGATGAACTTCCAAGAATCCTTTGAGCATATTAGACTACGCCAAAGGAGAGCACAAGTCAAACTTGTTGGGGTTGCAAGGTTGCAAACATAGTCTCACATTGAAAATACATAAGAAAGATCATAAGCTTATAAGGGAAAGATATATCCATTGGTATAAGGTCTTTTGGAGAGACCCCAAGAGCAAAATCATGAGGGCTTAGGCTCAAAATGGACAATATCATATCATTGTGGAGATATCTAAATTTCTTTTGGTCCGGACAATTGGTATTAGAGTCAGGTCGCTCTTCACCTAACTAACCGTCGAAATAAGCACGAGCTAGAGTCATGATCCAAATCTGACCATGTGGGTTAAGCCTTGAACAAAGGAAATATAGACTCCCGCGTCTTGATTAAGAGAACCAGACACCAGACAGAGAAGTCCTAGTTGCGGCTAGGCGGTAAAGTTCTAGTAGATCGGGTGGACAGAGGGGCAGAAAGTCTTGGTGGATTGAGAATCAGATATCAAATAGAAAAGCTTTCAACTTGAGGGGGAGTCTGTGGCCCTTTGTTTGAGGGGGGAATTGTTAGGGTTGCAAGGTTGCAAACATAGTCCAACATTAAAAACACATGGGAAAGGTCATAGGCTTATAAGGGAAAGATATCTTTATTAGTATAAGACCCTTTGAAGAGAGCCCAAAAGTAAAACTATGAGAATTTAGACCCAAAGTGGACAATATCATATGTGGAGATATCTAAATTTTTTTTTGTTATAACAAGACTCCCTTCCATCTAGTTGATGGAGGAGAAGCAGTCATCCCGGTCGAAGTGTGGGAAGAATCGGTAAGGTGGCACACTTATGATTCAGTTGGTAATGACCAAAGGCGGCTTCTCAATCTTGACTTGGTAACAGACGTTAGAGATAGAGCAGCCATCTGGCTGGAAGCTTATCGTCAACAAATGAAGTAGACATACAATAAAAGAGTGATCCCTCTGGACTTTCAGGTAGGAGATCCTGTATGAAAGCAAGCGAGGTCAGTTGGGAGGTTAGTAAGTTGAAGCCGCAGTGGGGTGGCCCATACCGGGTCATGGGCAAAGTGACGGGCGGGAGTATTATTTGCAAGAGCTAAGTGGGTAAAAGATTATATTGGTCATGGAGTACCAATGACCTGCAACCTTATCGAATTCAATAAGTATGATTTTTGTTTCTTTACCTACTAATGCACTTGACCACTCTTTATATTGTGTATATACTTGATTTTAATGAAGGGACAAGTCAAAAGGAGTTGCAAGACTCTCTTAGTGTGGCTTATTCACTCTTAGTGTGACTCAACCCTCCTGATCGGGAGCTATTAAGATGTCTTAGTGTGGCTTAACCTCCCTGATTGGGAGTTATCAAAAACTCTTCGCTCTTAGTGTGGCTTAACCTCCCTATTCGGGAGCTATCAAGTAGCCTTTAGTGTGGCTAATCTACCTCTAGTATGACTTAACCTCCTAAATGATGTTCCATACAAGAGAGGTCAGAGGGCAAAAACTATAACATTAGATGTGGTAATCTTGAAGTACAGAAATAGCCTTGGTAGAAGGTCCAGAAAAGTAAAATTACAAATATGGCTATTGGTCGGATTTTTCTGAGTCAGGGAGCTACTCCCATACTTTCTGCAGACTTAGGAAACCTAAATCAGTCGAGGCAAGTGTCTCACTTGGATAATCTGTTGTATGATACACTCGAAGCCTTACTACATTCTCTTCCAAATTTGGGTGTCAAGTGGGTCAAAGTATTCTTGGGACTTCAAAAACTCTTCCTTAAAAGCAGTACGACGTTCTTCCTCCTTAGACTAGTGTTCCTCCAGCTTTATCGTTTCATGTTCTCGCTCCATCAATGCTTCATTTTGCTGGATCAGAGCCTTTTGAAGTTTCTCCTTGAGGGTATCGATGGTCTGTAAGTCTCGAGTCAGTTTTGTAGGGGTTCGGATGACCGTCTAGAGAGGGTGAATAGACGTTGCCCCTCAATTATTTGGTTCTCTTCCTACAACATTAGTGTGCGCATACGGAAATACAATTAATTAAAACGCTAACAAGAAGAGACAAACTGATTTACGTGGTTCGAAGATGACGCTCATACTCTACGGCTGTCTGTAAGATGAACGATCCCTATAAGTCAGTGGATAAGTCCCCGAAAAACCTCCGGCTAGCTCGTGTAGTTCTTTGTGGGTGGAGACCTCGCCACAACCTCGCACAAGCACACAAGAGCTTGATAGACTACTAATAGGGGTTCGCCACCTCTATTTCGTCAACCTTGCTCAAGCAAACTGAGATCTCTTAAATAGAAATCATTTGCTAATCCAGTCATTACCAGTTGACTGGTGTCAACACCAGTTGACACCAGTCGACTGACATCTATCGAATTTGAACATTACAGCCCAACATTCGAATTCAGCCAACACCAGTCGACTGCAGAGAAAGATCAGTCGATTGATCTTTTTGTGCTCTCAACCAGTTAACTAAACCCATACTAGTCGATTGGTAAAATCCTAAACTTAGGGTTTCCTTTCTCGAGTACATTTCACACACACTCGGACCCTCATGATTCACTTGACTCTAGGGGTGTCAAAAATCAACACAACCCGACGACCCAACCCGAATCGACCCGAAAAAAATCGGGTTCGGGTCAGGTTCGGGTCGACCCGAATTTAATATTTAGTGGATTTTTTGGAGTTAAATCAAATTTTATTTTAAAAATTAAGATATTTTTATGTATATTAATATCAATATTAGTATGTTCATGATGGAATATTGAGATAATAGCGAAGAATTATAGGGAAAATAGCGAAAAAAGACGTTTTGAATCGGCTTTTCGGGTTGGTCGGGTTCGGGTTTGGGCGTTTCAGGTTGAAATCGGGTTTGGGCGTTTCAGGTTGAAATCGGGTTCGGATCGGGTTCGGGTCGGGAGTTTAAAATTTTTTTCCAACCCGATCCACCCGAATTAACACCCCTACTTGACTGTTCATCGCAGCCATGACCTGTTGCTTTCAAGCCTTCTTCGCTTTGGCTCTCATCCCTTGGATGCATACAAGCCTGTAGCTCGTCCTCATGTCATTCTTCGTATATGCCTTGAAGTATGCTTCCCTCGGCTTATCGTTGTTGCCTTGTCCATGGTCCCTCGGATGCACCATCCTTCACCGAACCCAAAACTATCAAGTTGAGTCTATGTGTATCCTACAGAACTTGCATACTCAAATACACATATCAAATACAAGGACAAGCCTAACTTAAACCCTTTGTCCAAATATCAAAACACAAGGTTACATAAACCATAGATTGCCTCAATAAGTTGTCCTTCCCGAGAAGAGAGCTGTTGAGTCAAAGACATAATGTCTTCATTTTCTTGTTTATCTAGGCCTCATGTGAGCTTGTTCAGGCACAAAGTCGCTCCTTCTCCGGCTCTAGTGGAGCGATCCGCTCAATATAAAGCATATTCTCCTTCCGCTGAGCTTCCGCCAATTCACTTTCCAGAGAGGTACGGAAGTGAGTCAGCTCATCTCTCAATCGATGTGCCACATTGGCTTGTAGTAGAGCTTCTTGGTGGGCTCGGGCGGCATCTGCTATGGCTTCCTCTGACGCTCGGGAGGGGCCAGTTAGTTGGGCCTCTAGCTCGACAACCCATTTATGTAAAGTTTCTAATTACCTCACTACTAGTGGCACGTGATTATACAAGCCTATGTGTTCGGTCCATAGCTGTCGGTAATGATCTAGATATGTACTGAATTAACAAGCAAAGTTAAAAATAACTTTGAACTAAGACCTTACCTTCAACATGGAGTCGTTCATGCAAGAGCTGACCTCCAAAATAGGCTTTGACTTTAGCTTCTTGGCATAGGCGTTGTTCTTCAGCATGGAAAGGAAGCTTCTTGAATGGGCAGACCCAACTATTCGTGTTGTTTCCGAAGAAGTGGCTAGGTCCCCAATGAAAATGGCGTGGGAGGTTGAGAATCCCCAGCTTGGGGTGTTTCATCTGGCGTAGCAGGAGTAGGGGTTGATCGGTAGGACTTTTAGGTGGAAATGTTAGCAGGCACCTCGGCCATAGGCTCGATTGGTTACTCATCCTTCGAGGAAGCATGAGCCTTCTAGCCTTGGCTCTTTTCCTTTGGCCAAAAGAAGCTAGCAGCTTGCATTTTTGCCTAGATCCCATCTGCATGAGAATATTGGCTTTCGCAGTTGGCTTAGGCAAAGGTGTGACCGTCTCGGTAGCTGAGCTGGGAGGTATTTCCTCCTAATCCTCCGCAATTGGGGGTGGCCTTTCGGTCTCAACTATCGAGCTGGAACTTGCCTCTCCGCGGGAAGAAGTGGCTTTTTTATATTTTGCGCCATGGGCGCACACGGAGGAGGCGACTCGGAGTCACTCTTGGCCCCGCTAGCAATATCCTCTGAACGTTGGGAGTTAAAAGCGATTGAAGCGAGGCGGAATCCCATTTCATCAACTTGATGATAGAACTATTAAGCATGGTTTCATCTCAAAGAATGCAAAGGAGCATCAGTTAGTCTTCAAACCAGAGTACTATACTAAGGAACTCACCAAAAGAAGTCTCTAGATCGACCACATTGGGGCTCGGGCCAGCTCGATAGAGTAGTCCTTCGTTCCAAACCAGCCAAGGATCATCGAAATTCATTCTCGATAGTATGCTTAGAGCCCTCTGGTACCCAGTGCTCTTCTTATACTTACCCAAGGTTGGAGCTATCGAAAAGTCAACTATCCACTCGGGGAGAAACGAAATGGGTTGGGGGCTTCAGAAAGAAAAAACAACTTTCTTTATGAGAGGAAGGAAGCATGTCTAAAAATCCATAGCCCATGCGGTCCATGAAGTAGAAAGATCTTAAACCTTTGTTTGGGATGATAAAAGTAATGAAAGAAGAGTGGAGTCTAGGAGATGTCATACAGCTTGAAGATGATGACCACTCAGCTCAAGTCGTAAAAGCATTGAGGGCCATTTGGTTCAAGGGTATTTGGAAATATCTGGCTACACTAGTAGAATTTTGATAATAGACTTCGCCAATAATTACTTCGGCGATAATTGATGACGAAGTAATATATATTAATAAACTTCGATAATAAAATTGGCGTAGTAAATATAGTTTTAGACTTCATAGATTAAAAAAATAGACTTTTTTTAAAATTTTAATAACAATTACTTCATAATTTTTATTTAATGAAGTAAAAAGGCTTACAATAAAATTTATAATTTTAAATAGTAAAGTAATAAAATTAAACCGGTAAAAAAATAAAATCTGAACCGGCAGGTTTTAATTTTTTCAATTCCCACGTACGTCAATAATTCACTAGGCGCCGAAATCAAATTTCTCCCGATCTCTAGGCGCCGAAGTAATTATTATAATAATAATTATTTAGGTCGCTTAAATTTAGTTTGCGTCCTCCCAAACCTACACCTAGAGATCCGCCCATGGTCGGAGGAGACAAGAGCGGTGGAAAAGCGATGTGCCAGAGCCCTAACCCTAGCTCCTGCCCCAACGCAGATCCGAGTGCCCTTAGCTCGATCTGCAGCGCAACCCCTGCTGCTGAGGAGCAGCGCTGCCGGGGGAACTTTATAAATTAGGCTCTGGTGTAGGACCTCATCCGGAGGCTCTCCGTCGCCGACCTATCGGTGGGAGTTCATGCCGCGTGGGAGGTGTGCAAGTTCGCGAGGGCGTCGCCTAAGTCCCTCTCCAGCTTTGCCGTGGCGTCCGTGGTGCAGCCTCTCATCGCGATGCTCCCTTCCCCGAACCATGATGCCCAGGAGGCTGCTTTGCTCACGCTGCTCAACCTCACCGTCCACAATGAGGGAAATAAGGATAAGATCGTGAAGAGTGGTGTTGTGCCCCATCTGGTGGAGCTCCTTCGAATCGGGAAAAACAACCTAAGAGAGTTGGCTACTGCAACAGTCTTGACACTCTCAGCGTCTACCCCTAATAGGTCAACCATTGCCACCTCTGGAGCAGTTCCTCTTCTTGTTCAAATTCTAACCGCGGGAAGTATTCAAGGAAGGGTCAGTGCCACCACCGTCCTTCAGCTCGTCTCCACTCCCGGGAAGGTGCAGATCAAGGCTCACCTCGTCGCCTTGATGCCCAATGCCCTGCCTCGTGGACAGCCACAGCTATCCGAGGCCCTCGCCCACCAGTCGTTTGTCAAAATTCCCCAACCGATCAACCTAAGTTTCTCCCGCTTCACAGCTTTTGCTTCCCCGATCGACCTAAGTTTCTCCCGCTTCACAGATTTTGCTACGCCGATTGACCTAAGTTTCTCTGCTCTGCTCTGCTCTGCTTCGCGACCTAAGTTGCTTCCCGGCGATTTGTTCCCATCTCTTCTCTTCTCCGTTCACATCACTTCTCTGCTCCTGCTTCACGACACCACCAGACCACAGATCGCGATCCCCCTATCTTTCTCTTCTCTGCTTCTGTTTCGCGTGGACCATAGATCGTGAACTCCAAATCGGGAACTCCAAGTACTAATAGCGGCTCTTTCTCTTCAGGAAGAAATCTTTCTCTCCAAGGGACTCGTATCTGTGCTAGGTTTTTGCTGGACGGTAAAATCTGGCTACTTTTGTGTTGTATGTTTTATTCTTCTTGTTTATACTCGTATCTTGTTTTATTCTAAGTGGAGGATAGTAGATGAGTTCAACTATCAAGTTTTGTTTCAGTCCAACAGTTATTTTGATAATATGTTGTTTTGATTGGCCTGTGCTTGATGGCAAGTTAACTAGGCAAGGTTAAAATGGCCATTTAGTTACTGTCAACTAGTTACTTGGATAGAGTATTACTAGGCTTCAAAACAAATTATATGATGAACAGTTTGAATTTCTGTTTGTGTTTCAAAATTCAATGTTTTGTCAATTGCTTTCAATCTGTTTTAGTTTTAAAATGCAACTTGGTTGTAATCCAATCATTTGCTATTTGTTTACGAATTTGTACCAGATTTGATCATTTGCAATCTGTTTTTGAGATCTTAAAGTTATTTTGATAGTTTACAATCTATATTTCTGAATCTGGTATGGTTACTGTATTTTAATTTTGTTTTGTATCAGTTTTGAGCCAGTTATCAATCAATCAGTTTACCTTGTGTAGAGGGAGAATCAGCCCTGGTGGTCACATTTGTATTATTGAAAATTCTTGCATTTTTTATTGTTGGACTGAACGTAACCATGTGAATACTATTTGGTGCGCTTATAACTACTTGCCAAATAGAAACTAGAAGATCATCAACCTATATGTTTTTTCAGGAACTTATTTCAGAAATTGAGTCTAAGTAGAAGTCTTGCTATTGGCGTTCATCAATCTGTGGCTGATTATATTTATTAGATTGATAGTGTTTATCAGATTGTTGTCAGTAATTGATAGTTTTCAATTATCATATAAAATGATATGTTTGCTATGGTGTTTTTGCTACATAATCTAGTGAACGTGTTTCTCAGATTAAAAATTATGCATTTTTATCCTATTTATTATTATTGTTATTATTTATGTAATGTTTATATTTATTTGTCTTATTGTTATGATTGTATTCCTGTTTACGTTTATGTTATTATTATTATTCATGTTATGTTTAGGTTTGTGATATTTTAATTATCCATGTTACTGTGTAGATTTTAACATTGGTTTCATTCATATTGTTATAGCGGAGAGCATAATAGATCATAAAAAAGAGAAAAAAAGAGACAGTTGATCAGGAGCTACATGGACTTATTGATGGAGAAGAATAACTTGTACATGTGTAAAAGAACAAGAGAGGACCTACATTGATGGCTAAACTAACTGCAACTGCAAGATGGGGGAAAAAAGTGAAGATTGATTATGATGACATGGGGAGGCCAACATACAATGCAAATGGAAGAGCTTTACAATCATACATAGGCTCTATTGCTAGATCCATGGTGCCAATCAATATAAAGTCTTGGCCTGATGTTCCTGGAAATATAAAACAAAAGGTGTGGGAAGAGATCTCAGTAAGTGCTTATCTAATCTTCAGCACAAATATTGACTGCTACAAATATTGCATACAAATTGCATACACAAATTGCATATCTTCGGTTTGTACAATTATCCTGAAAATTGCATACATGTTGTTATTACTGCATACAAGTAATAAATTTCTGCTACTACTGCATGCTAAAAGTAATAAATTTACTGCATACAACAGTTTTGTTGTTAACAACATGTATGCATACAAGTAATAACTTTCAGTGTGCTGCTACAAACATTGCTTTTCCCTTCTTCTGTAGGCTAGTCAACTATTCTTGCAATTGCCTTACCCTTTAGTGTGCTATTATAACTGAGTTAACTTAGTGCCACACTAGTTAACGTGTTCTCTTTTCAGTGTGCTATTCTTGCATCTTTTCTCATATAATATTCATGTGTTGTCCGATAAATGATATGATTACCTTGACTTGTGTATAGCATATTTACAACCTAATGATTCTATACCGGTAGCACTGATTAAATATATGAGAAAAAAATTGTTACGTTGCTGTGTATTATTATGGGTCAACTCTCTAGTATATGTCAAACCACTAGATATTGACTCTTGTTTTCAGATAACAGAAGTCAAGTGCAAATTACATTAATCAACCAACAGATACTAAAAGAACTGGTGAAACGCTATTCACAAATGATTTGATCCTTATTAGCAGTTGGCCATGAAGAAGATATGTAGTTCTAAAAGAAGTTGTTGGCTTTATTTCATTGATAGGCCAGTTTTGAAATTATTTGCACTGCGTTCCACTTGCACAATGTTTCATGTATATGTTTGTGAAGATGAATGCATGCCAATTTGTTGAGAAAATTATATTATTTAATATTTGCACTGAATGAATGCATGCCAAATTGTGTCAACAATTTGCTTGTTGCAGAATGTCTTCGAACTAACGCCACAAAGTGAGACTGCTGTGATGAGTTCAACAGCTCAAAAGTGGTGAGATTTCAAAAATAAATTGACTAGCAGATTTATTTGGCTGAATAGAAAAAATCCTGAAAAGTTGATTTCTCCACCAAGTCAGTATCAGCTCCCAATAGCAGATTGGAAAGCATTTGTTGATATGAGACTGGATCCATCCTAAGAGGTATACTTTAAGAATTGTCATGTTTCATTTAAAAACTATTAATTTCCATATTTAATTGAAGAACATAATGATGTAGGTTATTCACGAAAAATAAAAAGTATGAAGCAAGATGTAGTGAGGCATCCTGAATGAGACTGGATTTGTTGATATGAGACTGGATCCATCCTGAATTGATAAGTATGAAGCATTATTGGACTCTATGTCAAACAGAAATCGCAACGATGCATGGAAAACTGTAGTGACCAAGTAAGTAGTAGATTATGTTGATTTCGAATACATTCACTTATAAATATGGAAAAAATAACTTTTTTACTTTTTAAAATGTAGTGAGGTCAAGATGTATAATGCCTCAAAGGGTATCTCTAAAAGACCAGGTTTTAAACAATTAATAGTATGTATTGTGCTTATGTATGAAGATATGAATGGATGGTTCTTATAACTTGATTGTGACCATTACATTACCTTTTATATTTCATTGTAGGGTAATCTAAAACAAAGTGGTTCTATTGAATGTGGATATTGTGTGATGAGGTACATGAAAGAGATAGTTGAATGTGAAAATTCACAGTTGGAAAAGATGGTAATATTTTTTTTATTATATGCTTTGGTTTATAATTGAGATAAACTATTACAGTTGGATGAATCTAATGTATTTTATATTTTTGCATAAAAGTTTGCAGGAACAATCAATGATCAATATTACCAACAATCTGAATATGATGATGTTAGAAGTGAATGGAGTGAATTTGTCTACTCATATGTAGGTGTCTAAATTGGTGGTGTACTTAGGATACATATTTTGTTTTTTCATTATGGATTTTGGATATACTTGTGGATATATATTTTGGTTATATATACTTGTGGATTTGCGGATATGTACTTGTACATTGATGGATTCGTTGATATATATTCATCATTTTGAATGGATAATTGTTTAATTTTAATGAAGTAAAAATAATTTTTACTTCACTCTTTTATTAAATTAGTGCGGTGGTAATTGACATTTATTTCATTAAATTAAAATTATATTATAATAAAATATGATTATTTACTTCGATAATAAAATTTGATGGTGAAGTAATCAAAAATAAAATACTTCATCCATTTAAATTGTGATGAAGTTAAAAAACATATTTACTTCATCATAATTTAATAATTGTGAAGTCGTTTCAAATCTATTGCTTCTGTATCATATAAATTAATGAAGTCTTTTAAATCGATTACTGTGTCAATAAACGTATACGATGAAGTAACATAATATTATATACTTCGATAAATATAAATACTGGCGAAGTTATAAAATATATTTACTTCGATAATTAATGTAAATTATGATGTTGCATATCATCTATTACTTCGTCGCATTACACAACTACTAAAGCAATAGATATTTTTTTACTTCGACAATTAATTTAAACTGTAAAGTTATATATCATCGATTACTTCGGCACTTTACAAAACCAATGAAGTAAAAGACAAGTTTTTACTTCAGAATCGGTCCAAATCTGAACCGGTTTGCCTCTTTGAACCGGTAAAAGACTTCGCTATTTTCATGGATATGACTTCGGTTATATGGCAAAGTAAAATAACCCCTTTTTACTTCACGTGCGTCTACTTCGGTAATTATCTATTTATGACTTCGGTGAATATACGAAGTAAATTAAGAAAATTCTACTAGTGATTACTTAGGATCATCAAGTCTCAAGAATCTATGTATTTATGGTTCCAAATCTCACATAAGTCAAAAGCATGGTAATTTCATCAACTTGAATAAACTAATCATGACAAAGACCTCACAAGATGGATATATGCACTGATGCTCACAAAAATAATAAATATGGAAGTGGAGTTCTCTCAAAGCATTCATGACATTACACTACCATATGCTTGCTTATCTTCTACTTCTCCACTACCATAACATAAGTACACAAATCAAGAGGGCTTTTCAATGAATAATAATGAAACCAAGTGCTAACAAGAGAACAAGAAAGTAGATAACAAAGAAGATCATAAAGAGCATGAAAGAAGATCAAAGAGAAGATAAGAGCATTGGGGTAATTAACATGATGTATACAATCAAACAATAGTCCAAAGTAAATAACTCAATCAAACCTCCAACACTCAAAATTCTCCTTTCACATTCTCAATGCACTACACATCAACCATTTACAATATCTCTCAAAGTGCATGTAGGGATCACAACATAACTCTTGAATTTCTCTAAACAATAATGTCAAAAGAGTACACATCAAGAAAATATTTCTTTTTGTTCATCACTAACAAAATCTCGAATGCTTGAGGAATTTTTTTTTCACATAGAGAGATTTTTTTTTCATTTTTTCCCCTTTTTTCACTTTTTTCATCTTTATTTTTTTCTATCTCTCTTTCTCTCTTTTTTTTTACATAGAGAGATTTTCCTTTTTTTTCATAGGGAGATTTTTTTTCACACAAGCATTCGTCCATATACACTTGTCTCCCCCCCCCCCTTAAAATTTGAGCATCTCGCGAAAACTACTAAATATGTATCAAAGCATGATAACATCTCAAACTTACAATAATAGAGGCTAATAATAGACAAATAAAAATGTACTCATCATGCAATCACCCCATGCTTTCATCGAATGCTCAAGGAAAGAATAAGCTAACAAAGATATGACAGTGATAATCTAGTGACAATGAGAGGATCTGAATGACAATGAAACATGAAGGTAATAGGTGAAACGCTCACTAGTAACAGTAGCAAAGTAGAGGAAAACTAAGAGTTCAACAAGTAAGGTTGCCTCTATCATATTCATGTAAGCTTATGCTAATGTAATTTCAAAAAGAATCAAAGCAAGTTCTAGAGTGTCAAGTATCACAAATGCTATCACACATAAGAGGATTAAGGATAGGCATGGCAATATCCTCACTAGGTGATCAATAAAATGTCATGCTTAATCCAACAAGATAGAGTCTATCACCACAACAAATGACTAAATGCAATTAATATCCCCAAGCATACCAAGGAAACCAAAACTTAATAGTCAGACTTAACAATCTTTTATGATCCCCAAAGCATAATAAAGGAACATGTAAGGAGATACAACTCGAAATCAAACAAGGTTTATTCAAGACCAAACAAAATGCAGAATGCAGAAGCAAAACATAAATGCAAAGTATAAAAGCGAACAAACGTGCAAGTATAAACATAAAGAAAAACAAGAAAAGGAAAGTAAAGGAACAAACTCCCCTTCAAATTGGGTAGAGAGCACGGAGCATCCATCTTGGGAGAACTATCCTCAAGTAGTCAACCTCGTAGTGCACGTATTTCCCCCTTATTAATTTCGCACAAGCATCTTCCGGTGGTCGGAGACGATTAAGGTTCAGAACCCACTTAAGAGGTGAGGTGCTACTAGTCGAAATAAGAACAACTCCTCCCTCTTGATGCTTTTTGAAAGTTCTTCCAGGAGGTTGGAGTCTGTTCAGTTGGAGCACCCACTCCAGAAGTCTTCGGGGCCCTGCAAAACCATGTTATACCTCTCTCAAGCGTGCAGGGTAAGAAAGAAATGTAATATCGTCAATCTCTACATAAAAAGAATCCAAAAATGCAGCACATCCAAGAAAATCAATTATTGGCACCTCAATGAAGTTTTCACAATTAATATCTAAATAAGATGTAGCAAGACATGCATCACAAACTAAAAAATCAACCATGGGTACCTCCATGAGTTTTTCACACTCAACTTCAGCATAAGATATAGCAAGAGATTCATCATAATAAACCACATCAATTTCAGGCTCATCTAAAAATTTTTCACAATTAAAATCCATCGCCACAAAAGATGTATCAAAAGATTCATCATAACAAACAACATCAATTTAGGGCACTTCTAAAAAAATTTTACAATCCATATCCACAAAAGATGTATCAAGAAATTCATCATAACAAACAACATCAATTTTAGGTGCCTCTAAAAATTTTTTACAATCAATAAAATCAGTTTGAAGCACCTCTATGCAATCTTCAGAAGAAATAGGAGGAATACTTACCTGATCTTGCTGAAGAATACCTGGAGGTTCTATAAGAGTAGATGTAATTATTAGTTCCTCCTGGTAATGAGCAATCTCTTTTTCAGGTTCAGGTTCTGGTGATTCTTGGGTTCTTGCTTTCACCATGCAAGTCCCTACACTTCCTGGTTTGTCCTCTGAATCTTCTAATGTATCCATCACTGTTGGTGGTCCCTGGGGCTTAGTGCAATCTCCTACACCTGTAGAATCCTCTCCTATGCATGCTTCTTCAGTAATTTCTGCAGCAACAATACTAGAAAAATTAGGACCATCAATAACACTATCATCACAAAATAAAAGATGAGAAGGGTCCTGTAGTGCTTTAGAATCCTCTTCTTGAGCTGAAACATTTGGAAATGAATTTTGAACAAGAACTTCAGGAGGAATGCGTGCTGTAGGTTTCCAAATTTTAATGACTTCTTCTTCTTCTTCTTCTATCAACCTCCAAATTAGTTCACGATCATACCCCTTAAAATCCTGAGTATCCTGAGGAGATGGTTGGCTTGATCCTTGAACTTGCATTTGATTCATTTGACTAGCAATTTGTCCAACGCCTCTTTCGATGTCCTGAAGCCTTTGTTGCTTTTGTTGATATTGTAGAACTTGTTGAAACATCTCCTCCAGCCTTTGTTGTTGAGCCTCACTCTCATTAGGATTCTCAAAGCCTCCTTGATTGGTGTGTAAATCTTGTTGGTCTTGAAATGTAGCATAAGGCTGCTGATGACCAAGAATTGGCTGTGAATTCTGAAATGGGAACTATTAGGGTTGCTCAAATGGTTGAATGGGCTGATTTGACTGTTGAAAATTTGGTTGGAATGATGGTTGAAATTGCTGAGAAGTGTAGCCCTGGAAATCTTGGATCTGAGGTTGAAATTGTGGTGGTGAACACTGAAATTGAGTGGGCTGGAAATTCTGGTTTTGAAACTGAAAATTTGGATCGTATGGCTGTGAATATTGCAGAGGTTGTTGAAAATTCTGTATAGGTTGAAATTCTTGCTGCCATGGCTGAGGTTGAGGTTGAAAATGATTATTTCCCTGCTGAAAACTTACAAAAGGCTGCTGGAAATCTTGGTTAAGATGCTGAAATCCTTGGTTTGGTTGAACTTGATGGAAGGGTGGTTGCTGAAAATTCTGATTATTTAAACACCCTTGCTGAATTCCTTGGAAAGGTAATTGATCTTGTTGATAAGGTTGCTGAAAGTTGGGCTGAAATTGCTAAAATTGGGGCTGAAAATTCTGGTTTTGTGGCTGCCCAATCTGAAAATTCTGACTTGGCTGAAAGTTGGGCTGAAATTGTTGACATTGTGGCTGAAAAAATTGATTTGGTTGCTGATTGAATGGTTGGTTCTGCTGAAACTGTGGACACGACTGCTGGTAATTAGATGAGAACATTTTGAACTGGCAGTCCTGTCACAAAACAAACAAGAAAAATGGCAGCAACCGTATACAAAAGATAAAGCAAAAGAAAATAGAATCAAATGATATACCCATAAGCACACAAGCAAAAATCAAACAAATCATGTAACGACCCGGAAAATTCTCTTAATATTTTCTTAAAATATTGAGTATGTTTAGATAATTTTCCGAGGGGCTTAGAAATATTAATACAAAATGTGGCCTAGAAATTCATATTTTCTCATTTAAATTGAGAAAACTAAGTACTAATGGGCCTTATATGGGCTTTTTAGTACCATAATTATTAGAGAATTTTAGGTAAAAATTAATATAAATATAAAGGGATTTTAATGAGATATATTAACATAATTATGGGGGAATTTTTAGGGGATTTTCAGAATTTTAGGAAAAATAGTAGGAAATAAAAGGAAAAATAAAATAAAAAATAAGGTGCATGGGCCAAGGATTGAACCTTGGACCTCTTGTACAACCTTGTATGCTTTAACCAACTCATCTAGCAAGGGAATGTTATAAGGGAATGAAATGGAGATTGGTTAAAGCTTAGAAGAAGATGAAGGGTCATGGAGAGACTCTTCATTTACCTCCTTAATGGGTGATAAAGAGGGGGGTTTGGGAGTTTCTTTCTTCCTTCCCTCAATTGTATTTCCTCTCCTCCTCCCTCCTCATTCTAGCCGAACACCTCAAAGGGAGTTCTCCCTTGGAAAAAGTTCCACCAAGGCTTCATCTCCAAGATCTAAGGTTTTCACAAGAGTACAAGGGCTAAGGGTGGTCAAGAGGCAACAAGATTTCCATCCTTCTCTCAAATCTAAGGTTTATAATCAAGATCAACCAAGATAAGACTCCCTCACCTATGGTATAATGGTTTTTCTTGAAGATTTACATGATATGAAAGTCTTGTATGTGATGTTTATGTTGGAAAACCAAAGGAAACCCATGAACCTAACCTTATAGGTTTCGGCCACCATGGGTTCTTGGTCTATAATGATGATAAAAATCAAAATCATGTTGTGTAATGTGCCCTTATGATGTTTAGAGATTAAATATAATTTTTGAGAATTTTTGGGGTACCCTAGGATCCCCTAGGGTTTCGGCCAACTTCAAGGACCCATGGGTAGGGTCGGGTCTTAAACTTCAAGTATATGTTTTATGTGCTATCATGATATAAGGGAGATGGAGGGTGATTTATGTGAATTCTCACATGGCCTAGAGACCCTATGGGTTTCGGCCAAGATTGCCAATAGGGTAGAAAGTTAGGACTTATTCCAAGTAAGGGCCCCAAGGGCCCTATGGTAAGATATAATTGATGTTTAATGATTGGTTGGGGATTTTAATGGAATTTTTCCATGCCCCCATGGCCTTATAAGTTTCGGCCAGCCCTAGGAAGGTGGGCTAAAGGTTAGGGTTAACCCTAATCATGAGCCCCAATGGCTTCCTATGGTCTCATAGATGATGTATGGTTGTTCCTTGACCTTATGCTATTGTACATGTTTATGGAATTGATGGAACTCCACCTATAGGTTTCGGCCAAGCCATGTATCTAGGGTTTGGGGTGGAGTTAGGGTTCAAAGAATGATGGTTTATGCTTACCATAAAGTATTTATATGTATAGGCTCAAGCATGTGGTAGAAATCATGTTAATCATAACCCTAATGTTTAAGCACCATGTGTTATGTTTTATGTTTAGGTTATGATTGGATGCCATGCTTAATAGGGTTTATCATGAATGTCTATGTTTTATGCCATGTATTGGAATGGTAGGTAGAATGTTATGGAAATCTTACCTATGTATACTTAAGATAGATATCATGCTTAGGCAAGAAATGCAATGTTTACTTTATGTATCATGATTATACAAGCTCTATGTAGTAGGATAAATATCTATGAAAACATGTCATGTTCGATGCAATGCGTACCTTCTATGTTATGATCATGCAAGTACTAGAAATAGGAATGATGTTTAGGTATGCATGCCATGTTTTATGTAGGAAGATGTATGCCATGTTGTATGAATAATGATGTATGCCATGTTGTATGGATAATGATGCATGCCATGTTAATGAATAAAGACTTATGTCATGTTTATGAAAGAAGATGCATACCATGTTTATGAATGAAGATAATGCTCATGCCTTCCAGGCATCATGATGTTATGCAATAAGTATGAACAATGAAAGGACAAGCATGTGTTAAGTCATGCTTTATGTAACATGGTTATGCTATGAATGTCTTATAAATGATGAAACATGTAAAGTATTTTACTTTATGAATGGGCTTGTACCGGACTGAAGTATGGGTCCAAGGGATGGGCACCGTAAGAACGCCCCGGTTATGGACTACCGAAGCTGTCCACGGTTCTGGCACTACCGGGGATGTGCAACAGGGATGGGCTCCTTAAGAACACCTCGGTTCGGGGACTACCGACTATGCTGTCCTTACCCTAGTAGGTCGGGGCTCGCTACCTCGGACTTGCTAGGGATGCGCGCTATGATGTATGTATGTGGTACAAGCCGAGGACTCCAATGATGATATGATGATTATGTTTAAGCATTTAAAAGTATGTTTCTAAAAGTTAAGCATCCTTATGTATATGCATTCCACTCATGCATTCATTCATGTTATGCATTATGCTATGTTGATAAGATTTTATGCTTACACTTCATGTTAAGAAATATGCATGAGAATAAATGATCTATGCCATGATTATGTTAAGAAGATGTTCATATGCTATGATAGGAAGTATGCTTATGTTTAGGCCATACAGGTTGTTTTACACCTTATGGACATGTTTATACCATGTCAAGAATGTTTAGGATGTTATGTTTATACCATGAATTATGCCATGTAGTATGTCATGTCTACCATGAATTATGCCATGCTACGATGATTATGTTTATGCTTATGCCATATAGTATGTCATGTTTAGAATGTTCTTATGTTATGTTCATGCCACGTATTATGTCATGCTTAGAATGTTTATTATGTTTACGATTATGCCATGTCTTATGCCATGCTAGGAATGTTCACTTATGTTTATGTTCATGCCATGCTATGTATATGATAAGTGATTCAAGATGTTATGTTCTAAGTAGAGCACCAAGTATGTTAATGTTTCATGTGCTCATTATGAGATGATGAATGGTTTTTGTGAGTAGGAAAGAGTCTTACTAAGCCTGTGTGCTTATAGTCTTATTTCCTTATACCGCAGATCATTCAAGGGGACAATGATGGAAGCAGCAGGAGGGCAAGAACGCATGTGTGTGGTAGTGACTTGGCCCAGGAAACCCTATGTTTATCGTTTATGCTAGAACTTTACTTTGGTCACTTATATGCTTGAATAATGACTTATGGAACTCTATGATATGATGTTAAGTATGACATGATATGACATGATATGATGTTTAAGTATAAAGTCAATATGCCAAGGTTCCTATGTCATTATGTTAAGAATGTTAGTAGGGCATGTATAAGTTAAAGTTATTCCGCTGCCTTATGATGTCTACATGCCTTAAGTATGTTAACGTAACGTCGCTTTATGAAAAAAAAAAGCGAGCGTTACAAATCAACTAGTTGCTTCCCCGGCAACGGTGCCAAAAATTTGATAACCGTTCTTGTCGCGTTACGATTTCAAATACAATTAAGATATCGAATTCCTCTAAACTAATGTAGCATAGAGTAACTCGAGTCGTCTCCCAACGAATGTAGTCGGTGCATGATAATTCTCACGATTGTATTTTATTGCTTTTGGGTTTTGGATATGAAACTGGGTTTTGGATTTGAGAGTTATGACTACGAAATGAATAACAGAGCAAATATGAAATCTAATTCTAATTAAGGAAGGACAAAGCAGATAATGAAATCTAAGTTAACCTAACTACAATTGCAGAAAAGAAAAGGCAATGTGAAAGAAACATTCAAGAAGTAGGCATCAATGAAACCTAGGCATGGAGTAAAACCTATAGCATGAAAGAAATTTAATTTCCTAACCTAATTGCATGTAATGAAGATATGAAACTTAAAGCTATGGAAAGAGCAACACAAAGCAAAAATTAAACAATTAAGAAACATCACAACTGAAATTAACAGATCTAAGAAGCATTTAATCAAACACTTCATATGCATAATGGAAATTGATTCAAATAAGTGTTGATTGAAATGGGAAGGATCAAACTTGATACAAACATCAACCATTTAGCTCAAACAACCAACTATCAAAACAATCAACAACTGAATCAAGTCTAAAAACGCAAATTGACCCAAGAATCTGTGCTGTGAAGAGTTCAACTGCTGCCAATTGGGTTGTGCCGACAGATGAAGGTTGGCTGCTGGATCTGTTGCCGTAAAGAAGAAGGCGCTGCCGAATGTTATTGAAGAGGAACCACAACTTGGAAAAACAGAAGCTGTGCTGGGAATTGAAGCTGCTAAAAGAGAACTGTGAAGAACTGATAAGAAGAGCTGCTGAGAAGTAATTGCTGGAAAATGGATCTAAATGGTACTGAATCTGACGAGCTGTGAAAGGAAATAGAACTGCTGAAAACGAATTGCAAGCAAAGAAAACGCTGAAGAAAAACTTGATAAAGAAAAACAAATGTTGTAAAGGAATTTGATCGATGGCGTGCGGTGGAGATGGCTGGCTGCGACGGCTGTGTTTGGCTACGTTTGGCTAGAGCTCGAAACCCCCAAAGCCCTAGCTTGTGGTCGACGGTGATGAAAATGGAGGAAAGTTCTCTCCGAACCCCGAAAGAGAACCCTTCCTCTCTTCTCTCCGAACCCCGAAAGAGAAGAGATGGAGCTCCGGCCGGCTAAGATTCGGAACCCCCAAGCCCTAGCTTCGTGCAATGGCCGGAGATGGTGGTGGATGAAGAGGAAGGTGCGTCGCCTGCGTGTGATGGTGTGTGGCCGATCGATGCCCTAGCCTTCGCGTCGCTGAGGCTTTTGTTTCTCTCCCTGGCTACGCGTGGGTTGGGTCAGCCAAGCCAATTGATTCAACCTAAGTTAAGTTCAATCAAACCATCCGATTCAGTCAAGGTTCAGTCAGCTAATGTCTTGGGTTCAGTCCAGTCGCCAAGCCACTTGAGTTCAGCCAGACAATGATTCAGTCCAACGGTTGGTTTGGTCCAGCAGCTTGAGTTGAATCAGCTTCAATAAATGGGTTCAGCCAAATTCGGCCCTGGTTCAGTCAATAGTTCAGCCCAGGGTTCGGTCCAGTCAGTCAAGCCCAGCGGTTCGATTCAATCAACTCGAGTTCAGCCAGCTTTGGGGAAGAAGAACTTGAATACTTAGCAACGGACGGCTGAAATCAATCTGACTTCATCTAACGGTCGGATCTCTTCAGATCTGAACCAAACTCCACAGATTCTAATCAATGGTCCTGATCTACCTGTCCACAGCTTGGATTGACCAGATCAGTGGCGGATGGTCCAGATCTTCTCTTTTCTTGAATGGATGGTCTAGAACCTCTTGAGCTTGATCCAACGGTCAGATTACTTCTGATTTGGCTGAAATTTTCAGATCTTGATCTATGGTCAGGATTGATTCTATCTTAAACTTGGATTAACCAGAAGTTGACCGATGGCTCAGATCTAGCCGTTCTCTGGAATGGACGGCTCCTAATAATTCGATGCTTGATCCCTTTAATCTGGATCCAATGCAGACTCAAGTCTGACCTGATTTGGTCTAGGTCCATGATCAATTGAAGCCTACAAAATGATATTCAGATTTAGTGCCAAATATATCCCAAATATAAAAAGATTTGAATTAAAAGCCAAAATAAGGGAAATACTTGAAACCTAATACAATTGCAAACTTAAGCACATAAAATGTGGATCAAACATGGATTTTAGAGCCTAAAATAATCAATAAAATGATGGTTATCAAGCATCTATCAACTTGGTTCGTTGATAGTGGGTGCTCCAAACATATAACCGGTGATAAATCTTTGCTCACTACCCTACAAAGCAAAAGTAGAGGTAATATATCTTTTGGTAACAATGGTAGCCTTAAGGTTGTAGGGATAGGAGACATTCAAATATCCGAATGTCTTAGAATTAAAAATGCCCTTCTAGTCAAGGGGATGACTTTTAATCTCCTAAGTGTCAGTCAATTGTGTAATGCGGGTTACACAATTGATTTTCATTCAATTCAATGTCTAGTTAGACAAAATGACACACTTGGCACGGTACTAGTAGGCACAAGGATAGATAACATTTATCAAGTCTCTTTTAAAAGTGCTATTAATGCTTCTGTTAAGTGTTTCTTGTCAAGAGAAGATGAGTCTACCCTTTGGCACCGGAGATTGGCACATGTGAACATGAAGAACATCCGAAAATTGGCCATCAAGGGACTAGTTCATGGCTTACCAAGCATCAAGTACGAAAAGGAGAAACTTTGTGATGCATGCCAAATGGGTAAGCAAATGAAATCTTCACACAAAGGTAAAAGTGCAGTAAGTACCTCTACTCCTTTAGATTTATTACACATGGACTTGTTTGATTGTAGTACTATAATCTCTTTGAATGATAGTAGGTATTATTTTGTGAACATTGATGACTTTACTAGATACACTTGGATATATTTTCTAAAATATAAGGATCAAACCCTAGATGTTTTTATTTCATTTTGTAGAAGAATTGAAAATGAAAAATCAACAACAATTAAAATAATTAGGAGTGATCATGGAGGAGAATTTCAAAATCAAAGATTTTTAGAATTTTGTCAAGAGAGAGGATATAGACATGAGTTCTCTACTCCTAGAACACCACAGCAAAATGGTGTTGTAGAGAGGAAGAACCGAGTCTTACAAGAGGTTGCACGAAGCATGCTCAATGAGTACTCTTTACCGAGTTACTTATAGGTTGAAGCTGTGAACACAGCTTGCTATGTGCAAAATCGAGTCCTCATACATAGATTTCTAGGGAAGACTCCTCACGAACTTTGGTTTGGAAAACCACCTACAGTTAAACATCTAAGGGTGTTTGGGTGTAAGGTGTTTATTCTAAACACCAAGGACCATCTTCGAAAGTTCACAGCGAAAGCTGATGAAGGGATACTGGTCGGGTACTCCCTTGTCAGCAAAGCTTATCGAGTCTACAACAAAAAGTCTAGATTGGTCGAAGAATCTTCTGATGTTGTTTTTGAGGAGATCCCAAAAGCAATTGATCAATCAGAAGATGTAGAAGGACTTCAATTCGAACTTAGGAAACTAGGTTTGAATGGGAGTCCGGGTGTTGGAGATGGTGCTGATGAATCTGATGACGGGGAGCCTTGACAACAAGTAGCTCAGCCGAACCCTGAGGCTGACCCTGTGTCTGGTGACACCATCCAAGAAGCACCTCCAACACCAAGGCAAACTAGGTTAGCCTCTAGTCATCCCCAAGACCAAATTGTTAGAGATATCCATCATGGGGTTAGAACTAGATCATTCTTTAGGAATGAGGCTAATGAAGTTGCTTTAATTTCATAAATTGAACTTAGAAAAATTGACGAGGCATTGCATGATCCCGATTGGATCATTGCCATGCAAGACGAATTAGGTCAATTCTAGAGAAGACATGTTTAGGACTTAGTCCCTAGACCAAAGAAGACCACCATTATTGGAACCAAATGGGTCTTCAAAAATAAATTGAACCATAAAGGACAAATCATAAGAAACAAGGCACGCTTGGTAGCCAAGGGCTATAGTCAAGTTGAAGGCCTTGATTACGATGAGACCTATGCTCCCGTGGCACGATTAGAATCCATTCGATTGATGCTTGCATTTGCAGCACATAGAGGTTTCAAACTCTATCAAATGGATGTTAAATCGGCCTTCCTACATGGTTTCATAAGAGAAGAGGTCTATGTCGAACAACCTCCGGGGTTTGAAAATTTCGAATTTCCAAACCACGTGTTCAACCTCAAGAAGGCTCTTTATGACCTAAAGCAAGCACCTCGGGCTTGGTATGAGCGGTTGTCCACATTTCTTATTGAAAAAAGGCTTCGTGAGAGGACAAATAGACCTACACTATTTCTGTGAAGAGATGGTGTCAACATATTTGTAGCCCAAGTATATGTCGATGACATAATTTGTGGCTCCAACAATAAGGGCTAATTGAATGAGTTTATTGGACACATGGAGAGTGAATTTGAGATGAGTCTAGTGGGAGAATTGACTTTCTTCCTTGGACTCGAAATCAAACAAACTCGAGATGGAATCCATGTGCCCCAATCCAAATACACTCAAGTGATGCTCAAGAAATTTAATATGAGTGACTCTAAAGAGTTAACCATTCCCATAGCGACAAACACAAGATTAGACAATGATGAGAGTGGTAAACCTATTGACCTAACCCAATATCGAAGCATGATAGGTAGCCTGCTATATCTCACAGCTAGTTGCCCAGATATACTTTTTGCTGTGGATATGTGCGCTAGGTACCAAGTCTGTGCCAAGGAATCTCACCTGATTGCCGTTAAAAGAATTCTGAGATACCTTAAGGGCACAATTGTAGTAGGCCTTTGGTACCCCCGTACCGAGTCATTTGACTTAATTGGATACACCGATTTTGACTATGCTGGGTGCAAGTTGGATCGGAAGAGCACAAGTGGGAGTTGCCAATTCTTAGGATCATCATTAGTAAGTTGGTCAAGTCGGAAACAACATTGTGTTGCTCTCTCCACGACCGAGGCAGAATATATCGCCATAGGAGAGAGTGTATCGTAATTGTTGTGGATGATACACACACTAGAGGACTATGGATTAACCTACAAGGGTGTGCAAGTGTTGTGTGACAACATAAGCACGATTAACCTTACAAAAAATCCAGTCCATCATTCAAGGACCAAACACATTGAAGTGCGTCATCACTTCATTAGGGATCATGTTGCTAGAGGAGATATTGTGCTCTCGCATGTAGAGTCAAAATCGAACCTAGCAGACATTTTCACTAAACCACTCCCCGAGAATGAATTTAGTTTCTTAAGAAGGAAGTTGGGAATGTGTCGGTCTTTATAGGATTGAAAAGAAAACAAAACCCTCATGATCATTTCAAATTGTTGGGGAACAATTATTGGGCAACTTGGCAACATCTCACACAAACTATAAGGCTTAACAAAATATTTTTGTTTGCTAGAAATAGGGTGAGATGCTAGGATCAACCTAATTACTCAAAATGTTCATGCATCCCTTGAGAAATTAGGTTGACGAGACAAAAATCATTAAGTTAACCAAGTATGGGGAAAACCAATGCATAATACATGTGTATTTGGTTCCATGATCATTCTTGGGCATTCCAATCAAGGAAACTTGATTGGAGTTTTGTTATTGATACAAACTTGTTTCAAATTGGATGAATGTTTTGATTTATTATGACTTCATTTGGTTGGGTTTTTGTTTTTACAACGGAGAGGTTGTTAAATCTATAAGGACTCTTGATTCTTGTTAAGGGATCAATTCTAGTCGAGGGAACACATCCAGGATCAATAAACATCCATCTGATGGTTTCTGATATCGAAAGAAAGTCTGAAACTAAAGTTTCTATCACGTATCAGACAGTCTCTGATATCTGATCGGTCCACTGACCAATCCAGAGTTGTGCTGATCGGTCCACAGACTGATCAATGAGCTCACAGAACCACGACTAGGTAATTCTGTTCGGTCCTTGATTGATCCATAGACTGACCAGGGACCTCCCTGATCAGTCACCGGATCGATCAGGGGTAGGCATGATCGGTCATGATGACCGATCAAGCAAATCTGCGAGAAATCCTTCTGTCCTCAACCTGATCGGTCCACCAACCGATCAGATGTGGCCTGATCGGTCCACAAACCGATCAGGAGGTTCACAAATTTTCACAAACCTTCTGTTCAATCCCTGATCGATCCGCAGACCGATCAGGGACCTCCCTGATCGGTCACCGAACTGATCAGAGGGCAGCCAGACCGATCAAGAGGTTCCCTGATCGGTTTGGGCATCCCTGGATCGAACGGTGGATCCAATCTAGGCATTAACTTTGGTTGGTGATCGGTCCACCAACCTATTTAATCACTCATCTACCCCATATCTCAAACCCTAGCCGACCCCTGTCTGCACAAATCGCACCATCCTCTCTTCTTCCTGCGAGTTCTTGCGACCCCCCTTTTTCCTCATTGTTCCTGCACGTGAGCTTTCACTCTTGAGTGTTCGGCGAGTCCTTCCTTCGGCGAGATCTTTGTTCTTTGGAGGTCAAGTGCTTGCGAGCTCTCTCCGTGCATCGGCAAGTTTCTGAGTCTCTTTCCTGCTCAAGCTGCGCAAGTTCTTAGAGGATCTGTGTGTTCTTCTTCAAGCAAGCTCCAGCTTGGTCTGCATTTCTCCTTCTTGCGTAAGATTTCTGAGAGTTCTCTGAGAACCCTTTTGTGCAACCTCTGAGCCTTCTTCTCCCAATTGATCAACTTCATGGCACCAAAGTAAGCATTTTCGTGTGATTTTTATTTGATGATTATCCTATAATTTGTGATTTTGGGAACTAATCTTTAATCATCTTGTGGTTTGTGTGCCATGCTCTTAATCATGTGTTTTTTGTCATGACTTTGTCGTGACCGTGACCTTACCCTTATGATCAATTTTTTTGCCATAATGATCAAATTGTTCATCTTACTTGTCGTGATCCCTTATTCTCACTTAATCAATCCCTCTTCATGTGTACTCTTGATTATATCATCTCACTGATCAAATTTTTCATTGATCAAACCTTACCCTACATGATCAAATTTTTGTGTTCACTTCATCAATTCAATCTGTGACATGGCCTTGATTGTAATTGATCATTGTTTTTGTGTTATGATTCATCTGATCAAATTCAATGTCATGCCCTTAACTTTAAATTTCTTTTGTGTCGTGACTTTTAAACTCCAATTTGTTGTCCTGACCTTTTGTCAAACATTAGGAAGTCTACCAAGGGGAAAGCTCCGGCTAAGGGGACCTCAAGGTCCAAAGCTCCCTCATCCTCTTCTAGGCCTCAACCATCCTCAAGCTCTAGGTTCCCCAATGCATATTTTGAACAAGCATTCCAAACTAGAACCTTTAAAGTCCTACCTTGTAGATCGATTGATAGGCCTTTCTTATATGAGCACTGCCCCTCTATTAAAGAGGTTATTGATTTCTACAATCTTGAATTTTTCCTTTCTCTCGAGCAGACCATCAATGTTGATCTTGTGTCCGAATTCTACAACAATCTGCAACCGGGACCACAAGACGGTTTTGGGTATATAACTCAGGTAGCCAAAACCAACCTTGACTTTACCTACAAAAATTTTTCAGATTATCTTGGCTGTCAACGATCGCCAAATTTTTGCTCTATCTATCCTGCGATCCCAGATCCATTACTGCCTCCATTTGAGGGAGTCACCCCCGACTCGATCTACGAGTATTTCTTTGGACACCCAAGGCCTGATGGCCTTGATGAGTTAGGGTCGGATTTCCCCACTTTTGCTGCCCTTCGCCTTTCTCCAGTTGATTATATCCCTTTTATGATTATTACAAACTGCCTTCCGCCAATCACTTCCAAACCTCTCACTGAAATCCGGCCATACCATTGCTTGCTGCTATATGCAATGCATCACCGTCTGGAGTATGATATCACGGCATGCCTTATCTTTTCCATCATAGCCTATAGCGAGCCCAGGCGGCACACAGTCTACATGTCGTTTGGACACGTTATCACTGACTAGCTTTAGTCAGTCGGTGTCGATGTGTCCAAGGGTCGGAAGGTGACGATGGTTCGACAAGACTGCCGACTTGGTAAACGTGTGTTTGCCAAGTCTAGCATTATTGTCAGACCCCAGGGCCTTCTGTGGAAGGATGGGCGAGGTTTAGGGGAGTTACCATGGGCCGCCCACATCCAGATACCAGCAGCTCCTGCTGTACATCATGAGGTGCCCGCTGCAACCGACTACGAGTACGAGCCAGATCCTGATCTTCGCTGGCAGGTCGCAGAGCTGGAGCAGGCCATGCAGCACGAGTTTCATGTGTCCGAGCTCTGGCGATAGGGGATCAGCTCTGAGGTTCAGTTTATCGACCGCAGATTACTCACGATAGAGTCTGACGTCTCTGGGATCCGTTCCGAGCAACAGGCATGGGTTGCGAAGTGGCGTGCTTGGGCAGCTGGTCATCCGTACCAGCCTACATTTCCTGGATTTGCGCCCACCAGAAGCACAGCTCCTGGGAGCTTCCTACCGGACGATGACACATCTTACAATCCCATGCAGTCTGACGACCCGCCAACCCAGGATTGATTGTTTGCTGTATTCTGATTCTGTCTGTGACTTCATGACTGTTATGCTTGTATGACCTTATGGTTGCATGACTGTATGACGTTATGATTACTACTTTATGTTTAGGTTGTTCACTTTCATTGACATATGATGCATATGTATATGCTGTCCTGATTTATCTATTTCATATGCTTATCATATGTCTATCAATTAATCATACCCTATTTATTTTGGGAAACACCCTGGGTTGAGGGGGAGGTTTTTTAAACTTAACAACCAGTCTACACTCTTTTCGGTATTTGACAAAGGGGGAGAGTTTGGTTAGTTAAGTTTAGAATGATTACGAGTATAACTATTGTAGGGGGAGGACTCTGATTCTCCTACAATAATGAAATTTGATTACAATTGATTTCAAATACCTAAACTTAAAATCGGGTTGTCAAACAATAAAAAGGGAGAGATTGTTGATGTAGTCTGACCCTGATTGTTGTTTTGGTGTTGACACCAATTTTAGTTTAGGTAAATGAGATGAGTCTGGTTTAAGTCCTGGTCAGGGACTGGGCACGGCTCCTGGTGAGTGAAGCCGGGTTACGGAAACCCCGGTGAGTGAAGTCGAGTCCTGGTAAGTGAAGTTAGGTTGGATGAAATCCCGGTGAGTGAAGACGGGTCCTGGTGAGTGAAGTTAGGTGACATAAATCCTGGTAAGTGAAGCCGGGCCCTGGTGAGTGAAGCTAGGTGATGGAAATCCCTGTGAGTGAAGCCGGGTCCTGGTGAGTGAAATCAGGTGACTGAAACCCCGGTAAGTGAAGTCGGGTCCTGGTGAGTGAAGCCGGGTCCTGGTGAGTTAAGCCAGGTGATGGAAATTCTGGTGAGTGAAGCCGGGTGACTGAAATCCTGGTGAGTGAAGCCAGGTCATAGCTAGGGAAGCTAGGTTGAACGAAGACCAGTGAGTGAAGCTGGGCACGAAGTCTTGGTCCGGGGGACTGAGCATTGCGTGTACTGTTCAGAGAGGGCACGTGAGCTCGTTCTCTGGGACCAGAATGAGTCAGAGAAGGCTAAGGAGGTTGTTCTCTGGACTTAAGGTTGATTTGGTCGAAGCTGGATCGGTCTGGAGACCGATCAGGGAGTTGGCATGAACTCCTGTTGTGGATCGGTCTGGTGACCGATCTGGAGAAGTCTGATCGTTCTGGTGAACGATCAGAGGGAGAGCCAAATGCTTCTGTTCGGCTCCTGATCGTTCTGTTGAACGATCAGGGAGAGAACAGAAGGATTATACTGAGTTTCTGATCGTTCTGGTGAACGATCAGAGAGGTCTCAGTTGGGTTCACAAGGATTCTGTGAGGAAATTTGATCGGTTAATCTGACCGATCAAATTTTCGCAGAATTCCACATCCTGACTGATCAGGATGGCTCCTGATCGGTAAGGGAGTGCCCTGATCGGTCACCAGACCGATCAGGGCACAACTTGATCTATCAGGTGACCGATCAGGGCTTTGTCGCTGGTGGAAGTTGGAGGAAACCCAGCAAATTGAGGATCGGTATGGTGACCGATCCCTGAGCTATGATCGGTCAGTGTGACCGATCACAGATTAGTCCGCGATCCCAGTTTCTCACTGTGGACCGATCAGGCTGGAGCCTGATCGTTCAGGGCTTTCCCTGATCAGTCTGGTGACCGATCAGGGTCATCTCTGATCGGTCTGTGGACCGATCAGTAGCTGAACTTTAATTCAAATCCACTGTGTCAGACTTCTGATCGCGTCTATTTTCTCTACGTTTTCTCTGCTACTTACTGATTCCCTTTTGATTTCATTTGCTAAGTGTGCAGGTAATGTAGGGATAATTCAAACAATGTAGGAGGGTCAACTGGGGACTTTCCATGGGTCAGGATTGGCTATTTTCACTTCTCATGTTACAACGGACGTCTGGCGCGGGCTGGCAACGGCTGGGAAGCTGACGAGCTGACTTGGGCTTGGCTGAAGAAAGTTCAGGGAGTCCAGAAGAGGTCAGGAGTAGCTGAGGCTGTTGCAAACGAGTTGGTGAGCAGCTGGTGATCTGCAAAGGCGCACCTGTGACCTGGAGATGGGTGACGATGGGCAGAGGCTTAAGTGTTGGCTAGCAAAGAAGCATCGAAGAACTTGATCATTTTGAGCAGCTTCTGATCTCTTAGAAACGCCAACACTCTAATACTTTGAATCTTGAGAGACTTGAGCAGTTGGAAGGATTCGAGAACGTGCGGCAAGGCAAGGCGATCAGCAAGCAGACAAGGAAGAGCTAAGTGAAGGCTCTTACCGAGGTTGTGCTGGGTTGTTGGTTGTGCCTGTAAGCGTTTCTCTTTCGCCTGCTTGTGCTCTGTAAGTCTTTGTGTGTCTCTGTGCTTTGTACCTTACCATTCTGTTTAGACTGCTGTGGAGAGGTTTCTCCACCAAGAAGGAGGTGTTATTTTATCCGAATTTCCCAGGGCTTGATCTGTCGACGATCAAGGGATCGCCCACCTCACGGGCACGCTAAGGAGTAGGGGCAAGTTATCCCCGAACCTTGTAAATCCTCCTTGTTAGCGATCTCGTATTGTTACTTCTGTTTGTGTTCTTGTTTTGGTTTTTTTTCTTCCGCTGCCTAATCCTGATCGCAGAAACAAGAAAACTTCAATTTGCCCATTCTGTCTGTGTCTGGCTACATTCACCCCCCCCCCCCATCTAGCCATCCAAGCACCAACAGTCTTGACCTGCAAGGATGTGCAAAAAGTCTTGGTCCTGGGGACTGAGTGAGGATGATCGAAGGTCAAAAAGAGAGGGGTGAATTGCCCCTGAAAAAGAAAATGAATCTTTTTTCTAACATTGACAAAGATATTTGTTAGTCTAAGCAGAAATAATAAATATAAAACAAATAGAGCAAACTGAATATATGTCCTTTGGGCAGAGAAGCCTCTTACACGTGGAAAGCTCAGAAAAAGAAGAATACAATACAACGAACTAGTTTGCTATTTTTTTGGAATGTGTTCGCTTGTTGAAACTTGTTAGGATCGTGTCGTCAAGCTAGAGGGAGGTGAATAGTTTTTTCTCGATTTTTCTACCTACAACGTTAGCGTGCGCAAATAGAAAACTAAATACAAAACAAAAACAATGCTAACACGAACTGATCTACGTGATTCGGAGATGACACTCATACTCCACGGCTGTCCGTAAGGTGGACGATCCCTAATCCTTCGGTGGATGATTCCCCGGAGCACATCCGGCTAGCTCTTGTCGCACCTTGTGGGTGGAGAAACCTCACCACAACTTCTGGACACTCCCTAAGCAAGATAGGCTACTAACAAGCTTTACGCAAGCAAGTTTCGCCAAAAAGAAAAAGGCCTTAAACGAGCTCCCTTAAATAGAGCTCGAGGCTGAAAGTGACCGTTACCAGTCGACTGCCCTAGGGCCAGTCGACTGGCCTCACTCGAATTTGAATTTCACAGCGTGACCTTTCGAATTCTGGCCACACCAGTCGACTGCCCCAGCCGCAGTCGACTGGTCCTTCCCTAAGCCTAGGGTTACCCTTCTCGAGTACATTTCACTCCGCACTCGAACCCTCCCGGCTTAGTTCCCGAGTACAATCCCTCAACACTCGGACCCTCACGACCTGGTTGACTCTTCATCTAGCAGCCTCAATCTGTTGCCTTCACGCCCTCTTCGTCTTCGCCTCCCGTCCCTCAGATGCGCCTACAAGCCCTCGGCTTGCCTCCATGTCATCCTTCATGCATGCCTCGAAGTTCGCATCCCTCGGATCATCATCCCTGCTTCAGCAGCCTCAATCTGTTGCCTTCAAGCCCTCTTCGACTTTGGCCCTCGTCCCTCAGGTGCGCACGCAAGCCCACGGCTTGCCTCCATGTCATCCTTCACGTACGCCTCAAAGTCCGCTTCCCTCAGCTCATCGTCCCTGCTTCGTCCATGGTCCCTCGGATGCGCACACAAGCCTATGGCTTACCTCCATGCCACCCTTCACCATACCTAAAGCAATCCAACTAAGTCTATGTGTACCTGCAAACCTGCATACTCACTTACACATATTAGACCAACATGAACCCTAACTTAACCATATTGACATACACATCAAAACCCATGATCCTCCCGATCATACTTGGGTCGATTGCCCCAATAAAACTGAGCTTCAGGGGTCTATTTATAGCATTAGTGAAAACTATCCGTTTGTTGACATGGCAGTTACAGGGCACCCAAGAGGTCTTGGGTGCCTAACACATGGCCTGAAGCATTATCCAAAAGCAACAATCACAAACAACTAAGTTTAGCCTTCTTGGACGCCTAATACCACACGGGCGCCCGAACTCCCAGGCGCCTGTAAGCATACGAGCACCCAGCAGTCAGCATGGTCAGCCGATACTAACCAGTCTCCGGCTTGACTTGGTTCACCTTCTTGGGTGATTTCTGGCTAACCGAAGTTAGGCTCACCCAAATCCGATTCCAGCCTTTCGCTCCTCGAGGGTTCTTTCTCCCGGCTTCTCGTCCCTCAGACACCGCGTGTGTCCTTCTCATTCCACCGGCGCACTCTTCCACAGAGCTCCTTGTCCCTCGGATGCATCGAGCCCGTCGGTTCCCTTTCCATGCCATCCTTCTCGACTGTTGCACCTTCCGCTCATCTTCCTGCACTCCTAGTTTCTTGTACACTTAGACACAGGGATTAAACACACTAGGACCTAACTTAAATTGGTTGATCACATCAAAACCAACCAGGGGTACTTACAATCTCTCCTTTTTTGATGTGCATCAACCCGAGTTAAGTTAGGGTAAACAAATAATAAAAAACATGAATATATAACCGTGTAAGTTCTTAAAAAAATGAAATTTAGAGTCTACCTCTTAAACTTAACACTACCTCTCCCCATTTGATCATATCAAAAAATACTTAAATTGTTAAGGGAAAAATCAAAGTTTTTCTAATATTTTTTAAAAAACATTTTTGAAGAATTGATACGACACTGAAAAAATTTTAAACTAATTTTTCAGAAGCGATTATCCAGAAAAATCATAAGATAATGCATAAAAAATCAAAGTTTAAAATATTTTTGGAATCCAATATAAATTTTTACCAATAAGGTTTATTAAAAACATGGATGGAACTTAAGATCTGAGAATTTTTATAATTTGGCCCCTATGATATCTAAAATACTAATTGAGTTTTCTATAATATTTAATTTTTGAATTTTATAAACATCTTGAATATGAATAATTATTTTTCAAATTTTCAATTTGAATTTTCAAATTTTTAATTTGAATTTTCAAATTTTTAATTTGAATTTTCAAATTTTTAATTTGAAATTTCAAATTTTCAATTTTCATTTTCAAATTTTCAATTTTCATTTTCAAATTTTAAATTATCAAACATTACTATTGGGCAAGAAAAAGATAATTGTTTTTTCAAATCTTTATTTTTATTTTTTACTTTACAGATATATTTTAACATGGCTTTTATTCCAGAGTAAAGTTGATCAGGAGGTAGAAATATACTTCACTTACCATGTTACTTTTGAAGCTCGAAGCTCCCCCTTCGTTGTTGCTGTCCTCTTCTTGGTATGACTTCATCAGGGCAAGTCCAGCATGTTCCTTGAGATCTGAGTCTTCCGATGAAGACTCATCCCACGTCGCCATTAGGTTGTGTACCATTTTCTTGGATGCCCCTTTTCCATTATTTTTTCCTTTGGGGTAGTTTTCCTTCACGTGTCCTTCTTCGTTGCAGTTGTAATATCAGATCTTCCTTTACTTCTTACCCTACACCTTATTAAATTTTTTAGTCTTAAAGTATTTGGACAATTTTCTTACCATGTATGCTGCGTTTTCATCACTTTTTGAAGAATCCTCTTCATGTTGGATCCTCCTTGTGCCTAGGGTGATGTTGTCTATTTTCCTTATTCCTACACATCTGGATTCGTAAAGTTCTAAAGTTGAAAAAAGTTCTTCTAAGGTACTTACCTCAAGGCCCTTAGAAATGTAGTAGGCGATGATAATTGAACTCCAGTTCGGAGTCCTCGGGAAGGCGTTCAATGTGTACCTTTGCACATCCCAATTGCTTACCGTTTCTCCGAGATTGTTGAGTTCTGTCATCAGCTCCTTAATCTTAGCGTGATGTTGTGAACCGACTCTCCTTCTTTCAGTCGAAGGTTACTGAGCTGATTCGAAGCAGATCTCTTTTTGCCAATTTGGCATCGGAGGTACCTTCATGGAGTTCAAGGAACTTCTCCTAAAGTTCCTTCGCCGATTGGTAGTTGTCAATTTGGTTGACTTCTTGTGCAGGAAGTACGGTCAACAGATGGTATTCTGCTTTTTCATTTTCCACGAAGTCAACTGTTCCTTCTTAGTCCACAGGCTTTCATCCTTGGGTTTATTGTCAACGTCCTTTGGAGCTAAAAAACCTATTTTCATTATTAAAATTAATTCAAAATTGGTTTTGAAAAAACCTGCATTTTACGTTTCTAGCTCGCGGACTCCCCCTCGAACTTGGATGGGTAGATGACTGGTCTGACCATTTTGTAGTTGCTTCAGACAGCAGGTAGTCCTTCTGGAGAGTCCTAGCTCTGATACTAATTGAGGGTGATCAAAGGTCGACAAGAGGGGGATAATTGCCCTTGAAAAAGAAAATGAATCTTTTGTCTAACTTTGACAAAGATATTTGTTAGTCTAAGCAGAAATAATAAACATAAAACAAATAGAGCGAACTGAAAGAAAGAGGCAATCAGATTTACTTGGTTTGCAACCAGGGAGGATGCTAATCCAAGGCTGAATAAAGTTCGATTCTCCTGAATATATCTCCTTTGGGCGGAGAAGCCTCGTACACGTGGAAAGCTCAGAAAAAGAAGAAAACAATACGACGAACTTGTTTGCTATTGCTTGGAATGTGTTCGCTTGTTGAAACTGAGCTTCAGGGGTATATTTATAAACCTGGTGAAAACTATTCGTTTGCTGACGTGGCAGTTATAGGTCGCCCAAGAGGTCTTGGGTGCCTAACACGTGGCTCGAAGCTTTATCCAAAAGCAACGGTCGCAAATAGTTAAGTTTAGCCTTCTTGGGCACCTGATACCACATAGGCGCCTGAGTGCTCGGGCGCCCAGCAGTCATCTTGGTCAGCCGATGCTGACCAGTCTCTGTCTTGACTTGCTTCACCTTTTTGGGGGATTTCTGGCTAACCGGAGTTAGGCTCACCCGAACCCAATTCCGGCCTTTCGCCCCTCAAGCGTCCTTCCTCCCGACTTCTCGTCCCTCTGAAACTGCAGGCGTCCTTCTCGTTCCACCTCGTACTCTTCCACAGAGCTTCGTGTCCCTCGGATGCACCGAGCCCATCGACTCCCTTTCCGTGCTATCATTCTCGACCGCTGTGTCTTCCGCTCGATTTCCTGTGCTCCTAAGTTCCTGTACACTTAGACACAAGGATTAAACACACCAGGAACTAACTTAAATCGGTTGATCACATCAAAACCAACAAGGGGTACTTAAACTGAGCACAAAGTCTTGGTCGGGGATCGGGCAATGAATACTTTTCCAAGCGAGAACTACGGATAGAAGTAGAGACAGGTCAAGGATCGAACGTCTCGAGATCCGGGAGTCTCAGAGGCTGAGCACGAAGTCTTGGTCTGGGGGACCGAGCAGAAAACTTTGTCGAGCGGGGATCGCGGACAGAAGTAGAGATGGGTCGAGGATCGGATGTCTCGAGATTTGGGTTCTCGAAGGCCGAGCAAAAGTCCAACCGGAGGTCCCGCTTGGCAAGAGGTAGCTTCTCCAGATTGGAGTAGGTGAAAGATACGTTCCTCGGTAAGTAGAATAGTAGGCATTGGTTCGACCTAGGATTTTAGTTGAAATCCAAAAGTCATAACCAAACAGCTCTGGCTGTCAATCAACTTAGGCATAAGATTGTATGTATGTTTGTTGTGTGTTTTATTATCTTGTAGGTATCTGGAGTTGGAGGCAAGATAGGAGAGTAAACATAAAACAAACAAGCGGTTGGGAAAAAGCTGTGGGATCATTGTAATCGATAGAGGGGGGGTGAATAGCGATTACTGTAAATTTTTCGAAAAATAGAAAACGCAGTGGAAGAATAAAAGAAACAAATGCTTACTTGGGTTGATCGAATTACCCAATTCATTCCTCTTTGTTGAGCTCTGGAGTATCTTCGTCCTGGAAGGGCATTTACTCCCTGGCTTGTTAGATAATCAACCACACCACTGACCTTATAGGCGAAGGCCACGTTGGGTGTATTGGAAAGCCTCCCGATCATTCCTCTTGTAATCAGCATATTAGCTTCCCCATTTCTCCAGGATTCATATCCTCTAGAGAGTATTGTCAGTTGTATATTCCTGAAAAAGTCACCAATCGTCATCATTATATCAGGAATTACAAAAATTAACGGACTTCCTCGCGTCAGATCTACTTCCATCGTTGCAATTATGGATCGATCATCCTGCCATCTATTATCTCAAACACTATGAGGGTCATAGTGTCTTCTTCTTGCCTATGAAGAATTTGAATTCTTACTTGCATAACACCAATGTGGATGTATTGCATTCAGCTCCTCTATAGTTGGTTGTAGCTTTCCTCTTGAATAAAGGATCTATCTACTTGATTTTCATCGGTGCATAGGATCGACTCCTCCGATCGATGTATATATATTCAGTGATGAGCATTGTCCCTCCGGAAATGGTAAAGTACTTCGGCAGGTGCTATTGCGGCTCATTCCTACATGGAAAGCCTTAGTTGTACTTGCGGATCAATTTGTTGTTCCAGGGTGCGTTGAGGGTTAGTCTTGCCTCTAAGCCTTCTTTCGATCCTTCGGGCAGCTTGCTATGCGTTGAATAGTCTCCTTTGATTTTGCCTGTAATCCCTTATCTGATCATCAATCAGAGGTGTTGTTGTGATTGTTGTGGCGTCGCTGGTTTTGGTAGTCATCTCTTGACCTTCTCATTTTCTTCCTTTAAAATCTTCAAAGGATCTTTAAATACCAGAATTTTACCTTTAGGTTCTTTGGGCTTTTCTATGGGGCCAAGTGTGAGGTTGGAGAGTTTAGTAATCAGCGCTTCTGGAAGGGTGGATGCTTCAGATTTCCCTGTCCTCTGATGCTCCAAGATAGCCTTGATATTTTCTTTGATTCCTTTCAGATCCTCCGCTATTTGGACCAGGTTATTTTGTCTGACTACTGTTGCATTATGGGCAACAGTACTTGAGTAGTCACTTGGTCAAATGAATCCAAGTGCCGGTGGTTCAATGTTCTATGTAGCTTCAGCTGCTTCTTGGTATAAGCTTGTACTTTTGGTGAGTATGTAACTCATCCAAAAATTTGCTTTTCAATTTTTGCCAGCAATTGCTCCACCCTCTGAAGCTTTTGGTCAAGGTTAACCATTAGCCTCAAAGCTTCTTTTTCCACCAGCTTTGGTTGTTTTGAAATTTCTGCCACCAATTCCCGAACCTCCTGCTTTGTTAGTGGCTTATTTTCTGAAAACAAGGCTATTAAAGTTTTTAAGGCAGTTCTTAGTTTTTTTCACTTCTTTCTCTAACACTTGTTCTCGTTCCAGTACAAGCTTGAAATTCTTTAGATGGATTCAGCTAGAAAGACACACGTGGTCATATATGGCACTAATATTATGAGCTAGTTCTTTGTTTGACGGCTTTGTAGTTGCTTCAAGGTCAAGGTATTCTAGGGTTGAGGTGTGTAAATTAGTGTACCATTGTTGTATGGCTTCTTCCCATTGCTTAGACATCCGACCCTTTCACTAACACTCATTGGTTTTCTTTTCTTGCTAAAAGACTCTTCTATCTTAGACATCCGACTCATTGGTTTACTAGGCTCCCTGCCTCTTTTACCACCTTATGTCTATTGATACAAGACTCTTTTGCTTAGAAACTACTTCCTCCCAAGTGCTAGTTGTGGGATACCCACTAGATCGGTCTCAACAAGGTCTTATTAGGTCCAGCCTCTACGCCTTGAGTGAGTGAACTCTATTCAGAAGGACTTATTAGGTCCAGCCTCTGCGCCTTCTTATGAGTTTTATTCAAGCTAATGGAAGTACTATTAACAACTGGTACCTATATATCACAAGTACCTCTCCCCCTTGTACCTTGAATGAAGTTTTACTCAAACCTTCACTCTGATACCATAGTAGTAGGGAAGCGTGCTTCTAACTCCCTTTAACAAGATAGGTATACAAGAACTAGAAAATATACAGATTTGAAAAGGAAGAAAAGAAATTATAAGACACTTATAAGCTTTAGGACTTGCGCTCAAGTAAACTCTCAGTGTTTGATTGCGTG
>JAGFNQ010004619.1:493845-579375 GCA_024364735.1 Boesenbergia rotunda
TCATTGTTGAAGGTTCTGAAAGCAAATAAAAATGATTGTAACGTCACTATTATTAATGAATTAAAAAGAAAGAGGTAAGGGCGTAGAGAACCTACTTGTTGCAGGATTTGCAGGAGAATGAGCCAGTGGATTTCGGAGTCTGCTGCTTAGACTTGTCACTATTTGCGGGAGTTTTTCCTTGTTTAGCAGGGTGTGGAGTTGCAACATGACCACCTTTCTTTCCATCAGCACCTATGATACAGACAAGTAGCATGTTCTTGATAATTAGCAAGAAGGCTTCTTGTATGCTGGAATTTTGGATCCCCACAGAAACATTGCAATCTTGGCACATTATCATAGACTTC
This sequence comes from Boesenbergia rotunda, assembly GCA_024364735.1. Lineage (NCBI taxonomy): Eukaryota > Viridiplantae > Streptophyta > Magnoliopsida > Zingiberales > Zingiberaceae > Boesenbergia > Boesenbergia rotunda. The sequence continues at coordinate 494,190 of JAGFNQ010004619.1, forward strand.
TAGAACGCTTTAGTAGGCATAGAAGCATTCTAAGCAAAATTCAAATGGATGTTGAGGCTTTGATCATCTATTACCTAGTTAATGTGTTAGTTTATTTAATGTGTGCCAACACTTGACTACTTGGCATAACATGCTGAAAAAAAATTCATGTTCCAATAATACGACGAAGAAATGTTCAACATTACAAAACATTGAGATATCTACCTGTTTTCTGATTCCCACCGGGAGTAAGCAACTTGGCTTTCTTTTCAGGAACAGGAGTTTTGGATGCAGAACCGGCAGGTCTTTTCTTCGCTGCATCAGCCTGCAATACGTCCATTCATATGTTACAGCAGACACCTGGATGCCAATGAAAAACAGTGCAATAGCAAAATTACTAACCTTCTTTGGAGTAGGTTCTTCCTCTTCATCAGAACTGTCATCTTCATCATCACTATCGTCCTCCTCTCCTTCAATCATTTCCTGATACGCTCAAATCCAAATGAAATTTCAATATCATTTTACACAATAGAAGCACAAGAACATATATACCAGTTTTAGTTCAAGAATACACCAATAGCACAACATATATACCAGTCTTACAATTGGATGGATCAAGCTTTCCACCAATAGCACAAACCTCATCATCGTCAGAGTCATCATCTTCAGTATGTTCATCATCTTCGTCATCTTCAGCCTTTGGTTTATCATCCTTCTTAGGTTCCTCTATCTTAGCCATTGCCTTACCAACAGAAGATTCCGACTTTTGAGCATTTGGTTTTGCTGCTTTAACATTTGCCACCATATCCAGTTTGCCTTTGCAAGTACAGTCATGAATAGTAGATAAGAATATACAAATAAAAGAAAATACAATATTATTTTAATTCTGTCAGGGAGTTTAATCTTTTGTCCCCATGGCCACTTGCACCTTCAACACAAATAGATTATATTTTGTACGACTATATAATTGATGGGTCATCTTCAGAGGAAAAGATAACATTTTAAACTATATTTCCTAGTATTTTAAGATCTTCTAGAGCTACACTTGGATAATCTTAATAATAACAAAAATATCCTTAATTTCATTGATTTTGTAGGTTCCTTTTTTATAATGACACCTCCATTTTGTTATATGCATAACTAAAATTTTTATTCTCGGCAATTGAACTTAATGTTATGATTATTTGTATAAAAAATATCTATTACGATATACTATTTGAAAATCAATTATGACAAAGAACAAATTGGGGTTGTCTACAAAAATCATCTCTCTTCATTGAGAACTATAAGAGACAAAATTAGTAGCATACTCAAATTAAGTATATCATTTTCTTTTATTTAATTGACTTGTCTCCTTTTTCTCCTTCAGCTCATTGGTCCACCACAACTATAACATAAGATTTGTCCTAACTGGCACGTTATCATTCAAGGGCTGAAAATGGTTTGGCTACAAGACTAGCCCAATTATGTGAATGAAATACAAGTCACTAGCGCTGACAATATAACAATATGCAAAGCTAGGATCCAACAGCCAAAAAACTAAAAGCATATATAGATTTGTACCATTTGCAGGTGCAGCGAGCAGAATCTCCTCATCAGATTCAGATTGGCTATCTGAAGGTTTATTAGAGAAGGTTATAATCTCAGTGAGCTCGTCAAACAAGAAAAGAAACAAAAAGATGGGAAACGCAGCTTACCAAATGGATCATAGAAGGTAAATCCAGAAAACAGAAAGGGCCAGTCAAGGGAATCAAAAATTTAAAACATGTAACATAATTATCAAATAATTTAACAACATAAATCAAGGATATTCATCATCCTCTACAAGAGCTGCAGTCTTATAGCCCAAGAAGTGAACACTTGCATTCTTTGAACCATGAGATAGTTCAAATTCTTTCTCAAACACCAAATCGTACTGAATTTGGGTACACTTGTCAGCAGATAGAGTTCCAAGCAACAGTTTTTTGCCATCAAAATTTACAAAGACTGATGCACCCTCCGCTGCTTTTTCCTTCTTTACCTCTCCTAGAGATACCTACATAAACCAAGACAACTTTTTATTATAACTTTACTTAGAATATTCACTTTATAACAAAAGCTAATCATGGAACCTGTGAGAGATGCAAATATTTGTTTTCTCCGGGATTGACACTGACAGTTTGGCCAGGTTGAACTTCCAAACCTTATAAAATGCAGATCAATCACAAGAATTATTTTAAAAAAAGTACAGAATGCTTTCATTGACAGGGGGTAAGGAAAGGTGTCACATTTAATGCTGATAAAGCGCCAATTATAAGAGTTACTGTTATATTGAAATACTAATGGAAGGATTGGAGACAAATATGCTGAAACAAGACAAGAGGATTGTAATTATCTCAGTAACAGGGATGATAAACTAACAAAAAAACACAAAAAACAAACTTGCCAGGCTATATCTGAATAAATGAGGAAGAGTTTGAATAATAATAGCATTGCAGGCCCAACAGCGTTGTAATTGATTGAGATTTAAGTTACAATGATATCATTGTCGGAATGTGAAAATTATAGCTATAACATAAAAAACGCAATAAACAGGAACAAACAAATGGATTGAAATGTATATCATACATTTATCAAAGTCAAATATTTCATTAAATATATTTTATCAGTAAGTAACTTTAATTTTGTCAACTCTAAAATGGTAATTGGAGGTTGTTACCTCAACTACGCTGTCACATTAACAAACCCATTTAACCAATATCAGAATGATGCATCTTATTGAACTTAAAATTTTAAGCATTCGAACAAGGAAGAAAGGAAAAAATGTCTTTCATAATTAAAAACTACAGGGAATGAAACTTCGCATTGCACAATTTTTAGTTAATCCATAATTCAAACAAAACAATGGGCTTGCTGAATTATACTATAATGACATTTTATATTTGGTAACTAACCAGACAATAAAGAAGTCTATGTCAAAACCACAATAAATGTAATGTTTTTGCCAATCATCGCAATAGAAGAACCAAAATTTTGAGAATTGATTTTTATGAGCTCACCCCTTTTGACTCAACAAGCTTACAAGTTCGGTAATCCAAAATAGTCTAGATAACTCTTGATAATAGCCAAAAGAGAATAAAATCTGTTACTTGAAACACAAAAGCGATCTTACTACTGCCCATATCTTCTAAGAGCGCAGAAATGATTTTTTGATGTGGATTAGTCTAACAGTTGGACCATGGCTATTTATAAATTATTATTCCAATAAAAAATAAAATTGAATTTCTCGCATTGTAAGAAGAATGCCATCATAGACATAAAATATGAATGACCTCCGTAACGGTACAAATATCATGACACGAAGCTATGTACTAAAAAAAAGGAGGACGAAGCTATATACTAAAAAAAAGAACCCGGGGGGGGGGGGGGGGGGGGGGGGGGGGGGGGGGGGGGGGGGTTGGTTTGGAATGGAGCCAAATTTCAAAAACTCATGACGGGCATCTATTTTTGTGCGCGGAAGCCTAGTGGAACACTGCACACGCATGAACAGGTAGGGTTTGCCTAGGCGGGAAAGAAATATGAAGAAAACAGAAATAGTCACCGCAAATATGAAGAAAACAGAACTTATAACCAAAAGATGCTTGGCTTCAATCTCGACAAATATTCCAGGTTTGAGATTCAAAAAATCGTATGAACTAGGAAAATACTGTCACGTACGTGATCAGCAGTACAACTGAAACGAACCCATGAATCGAACAGTCTGACCGGAAATCATAAATACAAGAAGCCATCGGCAGATAAGATAAGATATAATTGAGAGAAGATAAGATATACCCCAAAACTCCATGACCGTCGGCGGAGTTACGAGAGCGAGAGGAAAGCTTGATAGAGCGGAGGCGCGGGCGATGACTGAGGGTGAGCGAAGCAGTGGGGATTAGGGTTTAGGCTCCATGTGGGAATTTAAAGGGACGGAAGCCGGGCGCCGAACGGGTCGGGTACTGTTTTGGATCCGAAAACCGAAGTTTTCGGTTCCAATGGTCATGATTAGAAAATGACCGGAATCGAATCATCGTTGAATTGCAAATTGCCCCTCAAAATATTTTAAAATTATGCGTTGCACCCCATGAAATGGCTAAAACCGGGGGGAATATAAAATCTACAAATCTGAAAGCATATTAATAAAAGATAACTAATCGTTAAAATTGAAAACTTTCAAAAAAAATAATTATAAATTATATTAATTAAAATATATATTATTAAAATATGAAACAAGAAATCTTAAATATTTTTAAATTTGTTTTATTTACTACAAATGTCTCAATTTTTAAATGATTTTAAAGATTTTTATATCTTCCTTTACATCTCAAAATATGGAGCAATTTAAAAATTATTTTTTTATTTTTTTTAATCCCTTAGTTATTCCCAACTTCTAAAATAAGATTTCAAATTTCTTTAAAAAAAATACACAATAACAAACAACAAATGCCTTTTTTTCAAGACTTTGTGAAATTTTGGGATATTTGGCAATTTTTATGCTATACTACTTGGTATCTATATTGATGGGTATCCATTATCTTATCGTATGATCCACATATTGTATATATACATTATATTAATATATTTACTATCTCATATTAAATTTAACTAATCATAATTTTAAATATATTTATTATGCAATTTAAATGATTTTTTGTTTTCAATTTTTAAAAATCTAATAAATGAGAGAGCACCAATGCCAGTTGGCTCCCTCCCACCTCTTTTCAAAGCCTGGAACACGTTCAAGATTTATCCCCGAGATCGTGGTATAATAGAAAGATGATTAATTATCATCCTAGACATCTGGAGTTCGATCTCAACTACGATATCTTTTATAGAAATTTTTCCATTAAATGGGGCGTGAATCCTAGGACGTTGAGCTTTTAAACCGCATGCCACGAGGATTTCCCGATTTACTCTAGTAGTCGGTGAAAAATTTTCGTAGGACCAGATCGGTCGTCCGAGATTGGAAAAACATCATTAATAGTTTGATTAGCCCCCACGGGCATAGTTGAAATGATAAAAGGTTGGTAGATTGTCACTTTGGGTCGAGCCACGGAGCTGGAGGGCGTAAATCTCTACATCATATGTGTTGATGCAGTCTGATCCTGATTGTTGTTTTGGTGTTGACACCGATTTTAGTTTAGGTTAATAAGTTGAGTCTAGTTTAAGTCCTAGTCGGGGACTGGGCACGACTCTCAGTGAGTGAAATCGGATCCTGGTGAGTGAAGCCAGGTGATTGAAAACCCCGATGAGTGAAGTCGGGTCCTGGTGAGTGAAGCCAGATGACTGAAACCCCGGTGAGTGAAGCCGAGTCCTGGCGAGTGAAGCCAGGTGATTGAAACCCCGGTGAGTGAAGCCGGGTTCCGGTGAGTGAAGCCGGGTGACTGAAACCATGGTGAGTGAAGTCAGGTCCTAGCTAGGGAAGCTAGGTTGAACGAAGTCCCGGTAAGTGAAGTCGGGCACGAAGTCTTGGTCCGGGGGACTGAGCATTGCGTGTACTGGTCGGAGAGGGCATGTGAGCTCGTTCTCTGGGACCAGGATGAGTCAGAGAAGGCTAGGGAGGTTGTTCTCTTGACTCAGGGTTGTTTTGGTCGGAGCTGGATCGGTCTGGAGACCGATCAGGGAGTTGGCACGAACTCCCTGTTGTGGATCAGCCTGGTGACCGATCCAGAGAAGTCTGATCGTTCTGGTGAACGATCAGAGGGAGAGCCAAATGCTTCTGTTCGGCTCCTGATCGTTCTGGTGAACGATCAGGGAGAGAACAGAATGTTTATACTGGGATACTGATTGTTCTGGTGAACGATCAGGGAGAGGTCAGTAGCTTTCTGTGAGAAATTGGGTCGGACGCTTGACCGATCAAAGTGTCGCAACACTGCTCATCCCGACCGATCAGGAAGGCTCCTGATCGGTCAGGGAGTGTCCTGATCGATCACTAGACCGATCAGGGCACAACCTGATCGGTCAGGTGACCGATCAGGGTTTTGGCCTGCGGAAGCTGGGGAAAGCCCAGCAAGTGTTAGATCGGTCCGGTGACCGATCCACATCTGTGATCAGAAGTCCGCGATCCCTGTGGACCGATCAGGTTGGAGCCTGATCGTTCAGGGCTTTCCCTGATCGGTCTGGTGACCGATCAGGGTTCTCTCTGATCGGTCTGGTGACCGATCAGTAGCTGAAAACTTTAATTCAAATACGCTATCAGACTTCTGATCGTTCTGATTTCGCCCTGATTTCCTCTGCTATTATTGATTCGCGTTTGATTTCATTTGCTAAACGTCTGTTAAGTGTGCAGGTGATGCAGGGATGATTTCAAACATTGGAGGAGGGTCAACTGAGATCTTTCGCTACGACAGTTTTGGCTGTTTTCCCTTCGCAGGATACAATGTCTTCTCGTGAACGGCTGGGAAGCTGACCTGGGGCTCGACTGGGGCTCAACTGGAGAGGGTTCAGGGAGTCCAGAAGAGGTTAGGGGTAGCTGGGCTGTTGCAGATGAGGAGCTGGTGAGCTGCAGAGGAGCGTATGTGACCTGGCGATGGGAAGCAGGTTAAGTACTCTCTGGCGAAGAAGAGAAGGAACTCTTCAACGAAGCTCTCTTGCGAATAACTCTGATCACTTGTGCATCACTTGAGCCACCTTCTGTTTTCTGAGAAACGCTAAGCATCTTGAAAGCTTTGAGCTAGTGGAGAAGTTTGCGATCAGCAGGCAGACACCGCGAGAAGGAAGAGCTGAGTGAAGGCTCTTGTCAGGATCTTGCTGTGGTGTGAGGGCTTTGTAAACTGTCTCCTTCGTGTGCTCTGTAAGCTTTCTTTGTCTCTGTGCTGTATTTCCATCATTCTCTTGAGACTATCTGTGTGGAGAGGTTTCTCCACCGAGAAGGAGATATTTGATATCCGGATTTTTCGGGGCTTGATCTGCCGACGATCAAGGGATCGCCCACCTCACGGGCACGCCAAGGACTAGGGGCAAGTTATCCCCGAGCCTTGTACATCCTCGTGTTAGAGTTTGTGATTTGCATTTTTAGTTTTCTGCTAGTTTCTGCATTTCTGCATTTCTCTGTATTTTGCTTCCGCTGCTGCTGCTAACCCTTAAGTGCAGAAATCTCAAAAAGAGTTCAAATTTCTATGTCTGGCTACATTCACCCCCCCCCCCTCTCTAGCCATCCAAGCACCAATAAGTGGTATCAGAGCTTGGGGCTCTGCTCAAACGGACTAACACCCGAGAGTCAACAAGATTGGCAATGAGAGAAGGATTTAGCACCACCCGACCTCCCTTCTTCGACGGATCTGATTTCCAGTATTGGAGATTTCGCATGGAGTACTACCTCAAGACCGATGTTGGAATGTGGTTCTCCGTGAAGGAAGGATTCATCCCTCCAAGAGATGCCGAGGGAAAAGAGTTGGAGTCCTCACGATGGTCGACTGAGCAAACTCGGAAAGGAGGTATAGACATGAGTGAATTTCAAGAGGTGAATTTCAAAATCAACGGTTTTTAGAATTTTGTCAAGATAGAGGGTATAGACATGAGTTCTCTACTCCTAGAACACCACAGCAAAATGATGTTGTAGAGAGGAAGAACCGTGTTTTACAAGAGGCTACACGAAGCATGCTTAATGAGTACTCACTACCGAGTTACTTATGGGCCGAAGCTGTAAATACAGCTTGCTATGTGCAAAATCGAGCCCTCATCCATAGGTTTTTAGGAAAGACTCCCCATGAACTTTGGTTTGGGAAACCACCTACGGTTAAACATCTTAGGGTGTTTGGTTGTAAGGTATTTATCCTAAACACCAAGGATCACCTTGAAAAGTTCACGGCAAAGGCTGATGAAGGGATACTAGTCGGGTATTCCCTAGTTAGTAAAGTCTATCCAGTCTACAATAAGAAGTCTAGATTAGTTGAAGAATCTTCTGATGTTGTTTTCGAAGAAATTCCAAAAGCCAATGGACAACCAGAAGATGAAGTCCAATTCGAACTTAGGAGACTAAGTTTGAATGAAAGTCCAAATGTTGTTGGTGATGAATCCGATGACGGTGAGCCTAGACAATCCATAGATCAGCCGGATCCTGAGGCTGAACTTGTGTCTAGTGAGCCCATTCACGAAGCACCACCAACACCAAGGCAAACTAGATTAGCCTCTAGTCATCCCCAAGACCAAATTGTTGGAGACATCCATCATGGGGTTAGAACTAGATCATTCTTCCGGAATGAGGCTAATGAAGTTGCCCTAATTTCCGAAATTGAACCTAGAAAAATTGATGAAGCATTAAATGATCCCGATTGGATTATTGCAATGCAAGATGAACTAGGTCAATTCGGAAGAAGTCAAGTTTGGTACTTAGTCCCTAGACCTAAGAAGACCACCATCATTGGAACCAAATGGGTCTTCAAAAACAAATTGAATCATAAGGGAGAAATCATTAGAAACAAGGCACGCTTGGTAGCCAAGGGCTATAGTCAAGTTGAAGGTCTTGATTATGATGAAACCTATGCTCCCGTGGCGCGATTAGAATACATTCGATTGATGCTAGCATTTGCAGCACATCGTGGCTTCAAATTATATCAAATGGATGTCAAATCGACATTCTAAATGGTCTAATAAGAGAAGAGGTCTACGTCGAACAACCACCGGGGTTTGAGAATTCCGAATTTCCAAATCACGTGTTCAGGCTCAAAAAGGCACTTTATGGCCTTAAACAAGCACCCTGGGCTTGGTATGAGCGGTTGTCGACATTCCTAATTGAGATGGGCTTCGTTAGAGACCAAATGGATCCTACACTATTTCTACGAAGAGATGGTGACAATATTTTTGTAGCCCAAATATATGTCGATAACATAATTTGTGGCTCAAATAATAAGGGTTATTTAAATGAGTTCATTGGACACATGGAGAGTGAATTTGAAATGAGTCTAGTGGGAAAGTTGACTTTCTTCCTTGGACTTGAAATCAAGCAAACTCGCGATGGTATCCATGTGCACCAATCAAAGTATACACAAGAAATGCTTCGAAAGTTTAACATGAGTGATTCAAAAGAGGTAACCACTCCCATGGCTACAAACACAAGATTAGACAATGATGAGAGTGGTAAACCCATTGATTTAACTCAATATCGAAGCATGATAGGTAGTTTGCTATACCTCACAGCTAGTCGGCCGGATATCCTATTTGCTGTGGGTATGTGCGCTAGGTATCAAGTGTGTGCCAAGGAATCTCATTTGATCGCTGTTAAGCGAATTTTGAGATATCTCAAAGGCACAATTGGAGTCGGTCTATGGTACCCCTGTACCGAATCATTTGATTTAATTGGCTATACGGATTCTGATTACGCTGGATGTAAGTTGGACCGGAAGAGCACAAGTGGGGGTTGCCAATTCCTAGGCTCGTCCTTAGTGAGTTGGTCAAGTCGGAAGCAACATTGTGTTGCTCTCTCCACGACCGAGGCAGAATACAGCGCCATGGGAGAGAGCGTATCGCAATTGTTGTGAATGATGCATACTTTAGAGGACTATGGATTGAGTTACAAGGGTGTGCAAGTGTTATGTGATAACATTAGCACAATTAACCTAACCAAGAATCTAGTCCATCATTCTAGGACTAAACATATTGAAGTGTGTCACCACTTCATTAGAGATCATGTGGCTAGAGGAGAAATTGTACTCTCACATGTAGAGTCCAAATCAAACCTAGCTGACATTTTCACTAAACCACTCCCCGAAAATGAATTTAGTTTCCTAAGACGGGAGTTGTGAATGTGTCACGCTTCATAGTTTTCCTAAATGCATACAAAACCCTTCATGATTATTTCGAATTGTTGGGAAACAATTGGGTAACTTTGTGGACATCTCACACAAACTATAAGGTTTACCAAAACATTCTTGTTTGCTAGAAATGGGGTGAGATGTTAGGATCAACTAAATTTCTCAAAATGTCAATGCATACCTTGAGAAATTAAGTTGACGAGATAATAATCACTTCGGTGACCAAGTATGGGGAAAACCAATGCATAACATATGTGTATTTGGCTCCATGATCATACTTGGACATTCCAATCAAGGAAACTTGATTGGAACCTTGGATTTGGTACAAATTGTTTGAATGATTGTTGTTTGAGTTTGACTCCACTTTGGTGGAGCAAAGTGACTTGTTCAAACCCTAAGGACCTTTGATCCTTGATTGGGGATCAATTATAGACGAGGGACGACTTCCAAGATCGATATCCTTCACCAAATCCCTTTGGAAATCATGTAACAATCTGAAACTGAAAGTTTCAGATCGTATCTGAAAGTTTCAGGAACCCAGATCGGTCACTGGACCGATCAGGAGTAGGGCTGATGGGTCCACGGACCGATCTGGCTCCATCCTGTAACGATCGGTCCACAGACCGATCGGAGGGGCAGCAGTGACTTTACGAAATTTTGATCAAACTTACTGAGCTAGCCTGGATCGGTCCCCAGACCGATCTGGCACCCTATGGTGATCGGTCCACAGACCGATCAGGGGGCTCACAGGTTTCCCTCCGAACCCTACTATTCGTGTCCTGATTGATCAGCCGATCGATAAGGAGACTGTCTGATCGGTCACCCGATCGATCAGGCCCAGGTCAGTTCGATCAGGCTAAAGCCTGATCGGTCCGGGCGCTATCAGATCGAACGGTGATCCGTTCAAACGCATTAAATTGTGGTTGGTGGACCGATCCACCAACCAATTAATTCCTTCGAAACCTTTCATTGCCGAAACCTCCCACTTGCGCGACCTTCACTTCGTGCGAGAGCTTCCTCAGTGCCTTCGTCTTCCTCTCGTGAGTGTGCGCGTGCGGTTCTAAGAGGGTTCTTCCGAGCTCTGTCTTCTTCCTGCGTCCTGCGACGTTCTCTCTTGCTGAGGGGTTTTGCGATCTCTCTTGCGCCGAAGGTTTCTCCTGCACAAGCCTTTCCTCCTTTCAGATTTCAAGAACCTCACCAATGGCACCTAAGTAAGTTTTTGTCTCAGTTTTCCCTTCAAATCAGTTCATAGATTATGCTTTAACGCTGACCATGCTTTGTGTTGTGTCGTGATCTTCTTGTGTTGGCCATGACCTTTCTTTCCATGCTTCACCATATGTTTTGTTCAAATCTATCTTTCACCTCATTATTGCCCTCCTTTTTGATCTAATGTCTACCTTATGATTACTCTTTGTATGATCAACTCTTGAATTTTTGATTCAACCTATGTTCGTGTCAACATTGCCCAATTGATTCAAACTATGTGTGTGATCAATTCAATCATTCAATTCTTTAGAAAATCTTCCAAGGGCAAGGAAGCTGCTGAGGGCAATTTGAGGGGGAAACCCCTTCTTCATCTACACCTCCTCCAAGGCCTCCACCTCCCCTACATACTAGATTTCAGAATATTACTTTGGCTCTAAACTACCAGTGGCACAATTTTAAACTAATGTCATGTCGAACTATAGACCAATCCTTCATCTATGAACATTGCCCAACAGTCCGACAAGTTATTGCACATTATAATCTTCAATCCATTCTTTACCTTGAGAGGCTGATCAACCTTGACTTGGTCTCTGAATTCTATAATAACATGGTGAGTGGAGAGGGAACGGGGTGGAGAACTTGTGTTGCCAGTGTCGACGTTGATTTTAATCGATCGACTTTTACTGATTTTCTTGGTTGTCGCCGGTTAGAAAATGATTTCTTTCTCTACCCTTACCCTCCTAATCCTCTTCCGGTTCCCTTCGATGGAGTAACTCCTGATTCCATCTCCGAGTATTTTCTAGGTCATCCCAGGCCAAGGGCTTCCGGTGAGCGCACCCGTGATTTTCCCACATTGCCTGCTCTTCGCCTTTCCCCTGTTGACTATGTGTTATTTAAGATCATCACAAATTGTCTCCTACCAACTATCTCGAAACACCTGGATGAGATTCACCCGTTCCACTGCTTGATGCTCTACGGAATGCATCAGCAGTTAGATTCTGATCCAGTAGCTTCGGTCTACTTTTCTATCATTGTCCATAGTCTTCCGTACACCCAGACAGTCTACATGTCATTTGGCCATATCATCACTGCCTGGCTGGAGTCAGTTGGCATTGATGTTTCACAGGGCTGCATTGTACCCATGGTTCGACAAGATTGCCGTCTGGACCGTCGCATGCTCGCTCAGTCCGGCATTGCTCTCAGGCCCCAGGGGTTGAGGTGGAAGGATTTCAAACGTGAGGGGGAGCTACCAAGAGCAGTTCATGACCAGGGGCCGCCAGCTGATACTGCAGATTACGACGGGTGGGCTCCTGACCTACGCTTTTAAAATATATTGGAAGATCTAGGGTTATTGAGAGTGTAAATAGTTTAACCCTAAAAAATTATTGGAGATTAAATTATATTAAAGGGGAGAGTTAAATGGTTAAAACCCTTGCTCTAAGGGTAGAAGGTGAAAGGGAGAAAAAAATGAGGGGGTTTTCTGCAAAATAACCCCCTTTTATTAAAGCTTCGTTTTCTCTTCTTGCGAGCCCTAAATTAGCCGCCCGACCCTCTTCTTGCCTTCACACACGCAGTGCAGCCAACGCACGCCGACTCCTTCCCTTTCTTCCTCCCCTCGTGCCCTAGCCGCAGCCGAAGCTACTCCGGACGCTTTCCTCTTCTTCGCGTGCCATAGCCGCAGCCAAGCGCGTGCTCTAGACGCAGCCAAGCGCCAGTGGGTTCTTCCTTTCCTCCTCTCCAGCGAGCACCTCGCCGGATTCGATCGGGTAAGGATGATTTTTGCCGAGATGTTTTGTTGGTTCTGATCTTGAGTTGCTATATTGGGATTCCACCAGGGTTTTGATTTGGATCTTACCGTGAGTGGTTTGGGAGTATGAAGCGGCGTTTCGCTTTTGGATTGGTTTAGTGAATCTGCTACGACATCGATCAGGTGAGTAAGGATTAATGGTGCTGGTTTTGAGCTTGCAGTAGAAATCTTTTGTTGTTGGTTTTCATTGTAGTTGAATAAGCTTCGCTTCTCTTTTGGATTGGTTCTGTTCTGTATGGTTTTGATTTGCGTGAGCTACAATTGATGGAATTTGTCTCTGTTAGCTTGAGCTTTAGATGGAGGTGTTGATTTCGGATTAGTTTTGTGGGGATTATTCTATGTGGAATTTGGTTCGGTTGCTGGATTTCAAAGCTGGTGATAAGATTTTAGTTGTTTATCTATGAGCTGATCAGATTGAGGATTGTAATTGCAGATTTGTTTTGGAAACTATGTAGATTGTATATTGATTGGATTGGGATTTAGCTAGTTTGGCTTTCTGTTGGGGACAGGTTCTCGATCTTGATATGGTTTTTGATCAATTCTATAATAGATGTCTACCGTGAGTCTCACTTGATGTATAGGTGGTTTTGTTGTTTAGGTTTGTTGACTTTATATGTTGTGAGATATTAGAATGAATCTGAGTTGTGGTTTGGAGTTTGATGTGATTTTGGATGAGATTACTGATGGGTTCGGTTGGATCTATAGTTTCTTCTCCTGATTTGGATTGAGGTTGGGATAGCAATTTGATTCTCAATTTCTTGTAAGGATGCTGTATTGGGATTTAATGGGTAGTTGGATTCTCTTAGTTTTGCACTGGGTCGTGAGTCCTTAAAGGTTGCCATTTGATTTTGGATGACTTTTGAGACTAGCTGGGATGTAACATTGATTCCAATTGCATTTTGAATCTTGGAGTATTTGGGTTATAGAGTAGTGCGGTTTGGTCTTGTTTAGTTACTTTGTTCACTCGGACTTTTTGATCTTGTGGACTATGGATTAGGTAATTAAAGGAAATAGATGATTATGTTAACCCTAATATGGTCTAGGGTTTTTGTGTAGCTATTTAATAATTATATGATAGCTAAAACTATGTCCTTCGATACAGGGCATTAATTTGGATTCATTGGTGCTGATTATTGGATTGAGCATTTGCTGATTATCGGACGGGAGGTCCTTTCAGATACGAGTATCTCTCTTTTGAGGCGGGTACCCTTTGACTTATCTTTTAGATATTGTCATCTTGTTATGCATAGTCTGTTATAGATAGCAATAAGATCATACGCTATCCCTGTTTATTATGTCTGTTCTGGATACTTGTTATTTATCCCTGGTTATTATGCTGTTCTGGATACTCGTTAGATATCCCTGGGTTATTATGCCTGTCTTGGATACTTGTTAGTTATCCCTGGTTAGTATGCCTATTCTGGATACTTGTTGACTCCCTGTTTATTATGCTTGTCCTAGATACCTGTGGTTTATCCCTGAGTTATTATGCTGTTAGTTCCATACAGTATCAGGTAGTGTCATATCTATATGTATGCTTGAGATCGTGAGGTATCTCCTGCCTTTGACCTTGAGGGATCTGTAGTTTTCGGCCAGTATACCTTGTAGGTTAACTGTATTTCCTGTTATAGGATTTCAGACTGAGACCTAGTATACTGAGGACTTGGGAGGAGGTATGTGTATCTATCATACACCATCCTTGCATTGTTGTATGCCGGCGATCAGCGACTCCTTGTGGTTGAGCCTATCGTCTTCCGGTACATGATATGCGCACACGGCCACTCATGGGTTAGTGGATACCGTAAGATGTGTGCATTTGCTCTGTACTGCTCCGCTTGACCGCTCAGGGGTAGTGGTCGGACGTGGTAGCAGGCGGAGATCCCTTCTCTTCCATAGACCAGAGGAGATGAGAGCGACGCTCCCTCATATATACATGGGGTAGGGGGCGGTCCCCCGACAGCATCCTGTCCACTCGGTCACTCAGGAGCAGTGATGGCAGAGTGCGTACAGTGTCACAGCTCTACCCACCGGCCGACACAGTATCGCCTGTCTCGGTGGCTTGACTGGAGTTAGGGGGTGACCATGGCATTGCACCATGTGCATATTTTGCATCGTGCATTGTTTGCTGCACTTATTTGCTGCACTTGTTTGACATGCATATTCTGGAGATTTGATACCTGTGCTTATATGTCTATTGGTATCCACTGGTATTTCTTACCCTCTGTACAGGTTAGATGGATTCAGGTATGTACCTACCCAGTATTTCAGTTCCAGTCTTTCCCTATTGTTGATATGAGACTGTATTAGCTGACCCTTATTGTTGGTATAACTTTCTATGCATATCTGTTGGGTATCCGCTGAGCTATGGACTCACCCCGTTGCCATACATTTTATTTCAGGTTGATGCCTGCCAGGAGATCCCTAGCAGCCAGTCCCCAGCTCCAGAGGAGCTCCGCTTGGTTTTATATTATGTTTGTTGTGCTTATGGACCCTGTAGTATTTCCTATGCTTCGTTGTGGTGTTTCGAACATGTATTCATGTTTAATTCGATGGTATTGTACTTTTGAGTCCTATGTTGGACTTCGTGGAGTTTTGGCTTTGTTCCTGCCCCCTGGCAGCTCAGGTGAGATCGTATTTTGGTTTTACGATAGTTATAGTCATATACTGTTATTTCTGTATGGATTTGAGGCCTGAGCCATTTAACTGCGTGGTTGTGATATTTGTCTGTGTGTATGTGTAAATTGTCCGCCGGACAGGGGAGGTGCTGTCCGATTTTCTATTGGAACAGCGGCTCCCGGGTCTCGGGGCGTGACAATTTATTTTGGTATCAGAGCTCAGGTTGTCGGATACCTTGGTGCTTTTGGATTTACGGTGTTTCTTACTTTATTTTACGAGTCCTGTCGGATTTCGTTCGGGATTTTAGTTTTCTCCGAATGTAGGGTCGGGGGTTTGTCTGGACGGAAAGCCTGGGCGATGGGACTTCTTCAGCGACAGGACTTCTCCATCGGAACGGTATATCCTATTTATATTAGGTTTAATTCTCACATGTTTTGGAATGTTACTATCCGTATTTGGTAGGATTTAGAATTCTCACATGTATTGGATATGTATACTTGGTTATTTGGTATGATTTGTAATTATCTTCGTGATCGTTCATGCTACGATTCTGTATATTTAGGATGATTTAGAAATTTACATGTTATTGTCATGTTACTATACCTGTAATCTAGGTATGATTTAGAAATCTATTCGGTTTATCGGATCTGCTACCTTCCTTATATTTAGTATGGTTAGAATTCTTTCAGGCAGGATAGGTTGTTATTGTTATTTATGATAGTTAGAGATTTCCTAGTTAAGGAGTTTCACAGTACCATGGGTCAGTTTTCCTATGTTGGTTATCTGGAAGGCAGTGTATTGAGTACATGACCTATTATGCAAAGGGAAGCATAGCTACATATTATTACGTTAGTGAGGTTGTACATCTTTCCTGGGACTTTGACCATGGATCACTTGTACTTGGTAGTTGACCTAGAAGGTACAAGTTGATAGATGATTTAGGCTAATATAAAAAAGTGTGAAGCTAGTTGCTTGACACTTATGAGTTACCGCTTGTACTTGGTTGAATAACGAAAAAGGTGCCTACAGACTTATGATTTGCGTGGAGGCAAATCACTTTCAAGACTAGGTCACCTCTGGTTAGATGTTATCGAGGACGACCTATTGGGAAATAAAGGAATTGCTTCATGAGTATATTGAGATACTTTTGAGAGATTGCACGTCTCTATCTCTTTGTTATGGAGTAGGACCTCAGAGGATTTTGATCATGGATTATATTGGATTACGAGTCGACGGTCGGTGTGACTCGCTAGTTGCTACGCTAGTCTATGAGGGATTCTGACTCATAGATTGAGTGTATATGGTTGGATAATCTCGATGGTGCATCGGGATGTACGACTTGTTAGGGTGCGGAGGATGTGGAGTTAGCTTTTTCTTTATCTTCTAGTGAGATATTAGACATTAATCAGGAGGTCAAAGATGTCCACTGTTTTCGGTTATTATATCCCCATCGTGGACCTATTAGTTCACGGGATCATGAGGTTGTTATCACCATGAACTTTTCGTTGTGGTTGAAAGGTGGATTGAGATTGACGAATCTCCATGATATATTGTATTTTGAGGATTCTATTAGTGGACATGAACCTATCAGTTTTGTAGCTTTTTGATGGATCATCGGGTGGATAAATGATCTTTCGGTGGTCGATTATTTGTGAAGTCTATTATTGATAGCAGCATATGGTACGACATATTAGCACAATTTTTAAATTATATGTGATTTTTTGATGGTTATTGGTGGATATATATATAAACATATATGACTTGTGATGCTTGGGAGGATGTTATTGACATGAGGATATTTGGGTGATATTCATGAATTTGAACGTTTTACGTTCAAGGATCGGAGTACAGACTTAGGGCCAGTGATCTTATGATTAAGTGTCCTGGATAGTTGTGATGAATGATTGGTTATTCGGTTGTACTTGGTTATTAGATGATAACCTATGGATTGATAACTCCAGTTGCTCCGTAGCAGTGTAACCTTAGGGTATCAACCGAAGTGGTTATTCATGATGAGTACAGACATGTTTAGTTGCGAGGGTGTGTCGTATGAGGAATAGTGAAATTTGGGGATCAAATTTTTATTAGTAGGGGAGAATGTAAAATACGGCAAATTCAAAAAAAAAATCAGTAAAATAAATTTTTGGAAAAATATATTGGAAGATCTAGGGTTATCGAAAGGGTAAATAGTTTAACCCTAAAAATTATTAGAGATTAAATTATATTAAAGGGGAGAGTTAAATGGTTAAAACCCTTGCTCTAAGGGTAGAAGGTGAAACGGAGAAAAATGAGAGGGTTTTCTGCAAAATGACCCCCTTTTATTAAAGCTTCGTTTTCTCTCCTTGCGTGCCCTAAACTAGCCGCCCGAGCCCTCTGCTTGCCTTCACACACGCAGCGCAGCCAACGCACGCCGACTCCTCCCCTTTCTTCCTCCCCTCGTGCCCTAGCTACGCCCGACGCCTTCCTCTTCTTCGCGTGCCATAGCCGCAGCCAAGCGCGTGCCCTAGACGCAGCCAAGCGCCGGTGGGTTCTTCCTTTCCTCCTCTCCAGCGAGCACCTCGCCGGATTCGATCGGGTAAGGATGATTTTGCCGAGATGTTTTGTTGGTTCTGATCTTGAGTTGCTATATGGGGATTCCACCAGGGTTTTGATTTGGATCTTACCGTGAGTGGTTTGTGAGTATGAAGCGGCGTTTTGCTTTTGGATTGGTTTAGTGATCTGCTACGACATCGATCAGATGAGTAAGGATTAATGGTGCTGGTTTTGATCTTGCAGTAGAAATCTTTTGTTGTTGGTTTTCATTGTAGTTGAATAAGCTTCGCTTCTCTTTTGGATTGGTTCTGTTTCTGTATGGTTTTGATTTGCGTGAGCTACAATTGATGGAATTTGTCACTGTTAGCTTGAGCTTTAGGTGGAGGTGTTGATTTCAGATTAGTTTTGTGGGGATTATTCTATTTGGAATTTGGTTCGGTTGCTGGATTTCAAAGCTAGTGATAAGATTTTAGTTGTTTATCTATGGGCTGACCAGATTGAGGATTGTAATTGCAGATTTGTTTTGGAAACTATGTAGATTGTATATTGATTGGATTGGGATTTAGCTAGTTTGGCTTTCTGTTGGGGACCGGTTCTCGATCTTGATATGGCTTTTGATCAATTCTATAATGGATGTCTACCGTGAGTCTCACTTGATGTATAGGTGGTTTTGTTGTTTAGGTTTGTTGACTTTATATGTTGTGAGATATTAGAATGAATCTGAGTTGTGGTTTGGAGTTTGATGTGATTTTGGATGAGATTACTGATGGGTTCGGTTGGATCTATAGTTCTTCTCCTGATTTGGATTGAGGTTGGGATAGCAATTTGATTCTTGATTTCTTGTAAGGATGCTGTATTGGGATTTAATGGGTAGTTGGATTCTCTTAGTTTTGCACTGTGTCGTGAGCCCTTAAAGGTTGCCATTTGATTTTGGATGACTTTTGATGCTAGCTTAACGTAGACTAGCGGGGATGTAACATTGATTCCAATTGCATTTTGAATCTTGGAGTATTTGGGTTATAGAGTAGTGCGGTTTGGTCTTGTTTAGTTACTTTGTTCACTCGGACTTTTTGATCTTGTGGACTATGGATTAGGTAATTAAATGAAATAGATGATTATGTTAACCCTAATACGGTTTAGGGTTTTGTGTAGCTATTTAATAATTATATGATAGCTAAAACTATGTCCTTCGATACAGGGCATTAATTTATTTTCATTGGTGCTGATTATTGGATTGAGCATTTGCTGATTATCGGACGAGAGATCCTTTCAGATACGAGTATTTCTACCTTGGAAGCAGGTACCCTTTGACTTATCTTTTAGATATTGTCATATTGCTATGCATGGTTGGTTATAGATAACAGTAAGATTATACGCTAGCCTTGTTTATTATGCCTGTTCTGGATACTTGTTAGTTATCCCTGAGTTATTATGCCTGTTCTGGATACTTGTTAGTTATCCCTGAGTATTATGCTGTTAGTTTCATACAGTCTCAGGTATTGTCATATCTATTTGCATGCTAGAGATCGTGGTATTGGCTCCTGCATTTAACCTTGAGGGATTGGTAGTTTTTCGGTCAGTATACCTTGTAGGTTACCTGTATTTCCTGTTATAGGATTTCAGACTGAGACTTAGTATACTGGGGACTTGGGAGGGAGGTATGTGTATCTATCATACACTATCTCTGCATTATTGCATGCTGACCCACGCGGACGTTGTGGACAATGTCCTGACTGGGTACAGGTTGTCACAGCTCTACCCACGCGGACGTTGTGGACGATCCTGACTGGGACTAGGGGGTGACACATGTCATTGCATCAGGGTGCTTTATATGTTTGGGGCATGCACCATCCTTGCATTATTGCATGCTGACCCACGCGGACGTTGAGGACCATGTCTTGACTGGGTACAGGTTGTCACAGCTCTACCCACGCGGACGTTGTGGACGATGATCCTGACTAGGACTAGGGGGTGACACATGTCATTGCACCATGTGCATATTTTGCATTGTGCATTGATTGCTGCACTTGATTTCTGCACTTGTTTGACATGCATATACTGGATACCTGTTTATCTTGGATTATATGTTATACTTGTTCCATAGGGATTTATTTCACCCTCTGCAGGATAGATGGATTCGGGTATGTATCTTTATTCAGTATCTTCAGTATACCCTTTCTTATTGTTCACATGAGATGGTATCAGCGTAGACTCCTATTGTTATTATAACATACTATGCATATCTACTGGGTATTCGCTGAGTTTATAGACTCACACCGTTGCCATATGTTTTTATTTCAGGTTGAGATACTTGGAGTCGCCAAAAGAGCCCAGCAGCCAGTCCCTACCCATCGCGATGACATAGTTTCGTTTTGTACTTAGTAGTGTCTATTTTTATATTTACTTATTGGACTTGTATATGTCTTGGGAGTGTTGTCGTGTGCCCTAAGGGGTTTTTGTATTGATTGTTTCGTCGTAAGTCGGACCGGTCCGCAGTCAGGTATGATTTACTTAGTTGTCATGTGTTTTTATATTGTATCTATCTATATTTTGAGGCTTGAGGCCAATTAAACTACGTGGTCGTGTTCTGTGTTTGTGTAAATTATCCGCCGGACAGGGGAGGTGCTGTCCGATTTTATATTGGATCAGCGGCTCCTGGGTCTCGGGGCGTGACACATTAAGCATGCTTCGTGCAGCCTCTTGAAGTACACGGTTCTTCCTCTCTACAACACCATTTTGTTGTGGTGTTCTAGGAGTAGAGAACTCATGTCTATAACCTCTGTCTTGACAAAACTCTAAAAACCTTTGGTTTTGAAATTCACCTCCATGATCACTTCTAATTGTCTTAATGGTTAATGATTTTTCATTTTCAACTCTTCTACAAAAAGAAATGAAAACATCTAAGGTTTGGTCCTTATATTTTAAAAAGTAAGTCCATGTGTATCTAGTAAAATCATCAATGATAACAAAACAATATCTACTTCTATTCAATGATATGATGGTACTACAATCAAATAGATCCATGTGAAGTAAATCTAATGCATTGGAAGTACTTACAGCGCTTTTACCTTTATGTGCAGATTTTGTTTGCTTACCCATTTGACATGCATCACAAAGTTTGTCTTTCTCATACTTAATGCTTGGTAAGCCACGGACTAACCCCTTGTTGGCCAACTTCCGGATGTTCTTCATGTTCACATGAGCTAATCTCCGGTGCCAAAGGGTGGACTCCTCTTCTTTTGACATGAAACACTTAGCAGAAACATTAGTAGCACTTTTAAATGAAACTTGATAAATATTGTCTACTCTTGTTCCTACTAGTATTGTGTCCAAGGTGTCATTGTGTCTAACTGGACATTGACTTGGTTGGAAGTCAATTGTGTAACCCGTGTCACACAATTGACTGACACTTAGGAGATTAAAATGAACAAAGAGTAGATCTCCAAATAAAAGAATGTGTAGGATCGATGCCGTCGATAGAGGGGGGGGGGATGTGAATATTGACTTGAAAATTTTGTCGAAAAATTCGTCGTTCGTTCGTTCTAGTCAATGAGTTAGTGCACAACGGAAAATAATAAAACGAACGCAAGACACAACACAGAAGACACACAGATTTTTTACTTGGTTCCCAACCTCCCAGGGTCAGTACGTCCAAGGCCTAATCACGGGTAGTGCCCGTCCACTAGTGGTCTCCTTTTTGGAATTTCTGGAGGCGGAGAAACCCATCTTACAGTTCAAGTTTACAAGGAAAAAGACATAACTAAAAATGCGAACTTGTAAAATAAAATCGAACCAAACAAAAGTCGATCCGGCCAATCCGGAAGTTCAAAGTGCGACACACTTCCTCCTGGAGCCTCCGCACTTTCTCCTGGAGCCTCCTTAGTCGTAGTTCTTCAACTTTAGCACTTTTTCTTCGCTCAGAATGCTTAGAATATTGTTGCAAGTGTTGTTCTACCATGAGGGGTCAAAGCCCCTTTTATAGTATCATCCGGGGCGCCCTAGAGGCCTTTGTGGCGTCTCAGTACGGTCAAAAGTTCATCCGTACTCGTGAACATCACGCAGGGATAAACCAGGCTATCCAGTGCACCTGGAACCATCTAGGGCGCCTGGGATGAACCTTGAGGGCGCCCTGAAGCATGGGGGCGCCAGTATTAACACAAGTGCCCTGGATGTTTCTTCTAGGTGCCATTTTCCATACGTTTGCTCTTCCATCTTGCCTCCAACTCTAGGTACCTGCAAGACAATCAAACACAAGACAAATATACAGATAATCTTAGTCTTAAAGATGATGGTGCAGAAAAGCACCTAAGTCAAACCTGTGTTTTGATAATGGCAACATAGGTCAAAAAGTTAAGTCTTTCTTGTTTTCTAACAAGTTAATCAAGAGTGCAGGAAAAGCCCTAGCGAAGGACTGCTAGGCACTGGCGAAGGACTGCCAGCATCAAGCCCTAGCGAAGGACTGCTAGGCACTGGCGAAGGACTGCCAGCACCAAAAGCCCTAGCGAAGGACTGCTAGGCAACTGGCGAAGGACTGCCAGTTCACAAGACCTGACAAAGGACCGTCAGGCAAAAGTCCAACCAAAGGAGCGGTTGGCATCAGGTAAACTCTCCCGAGAGGAGTAGGTGAGGACGCGTTCCCCGTCGAGGGAACAGTAGGCGTCGGTTCGACCTAGGGCTCCATTTTGGAGACCAAAGTCAGAACCAAGACAGCTAAGGCTGTATAAAATCATAAATTAATTGTGTTATTGTGTTTTGGACTAACCCTGAATGCAGGACCGAAGGAACGTGTGTCTGCAACTCAGAGAGCCTCAAAGGAGTGAGGCAGCAGTTGAGTAAGGCGCCCTGAGTGTCCAGGGCGCCCTCAAGGTGAACCAAAACCAAGCGAAGCAAAAGACAGCTTAGGCTGCTTAATGGGCAAGGCGCCTTCAGCAGCGAAGGCGCCCTCGTCAGCCAAGGTGCCTTCAGCAGCCAAGGCGCCTCCAGCTCATCACTGCGAAGCCTCAGCTTCATCCACAGCGAGATCTCTGCGCGGAAGAAGTCAGTGAAGGCGCCCTCTACGACCAAGGCGCCCTCACAGTCAAACATTATCCCTGTTCGAGCGGGATAAAGATTGACTGAGCGATCTGCGGATCGCTTGACACGTGGCAGGGCGCCCCCGACGTCCAGGGCGCCCCTGGGTGCTATAAATAGCACCTAACGCCCAAGCCTTCGGTATCAACTTCGGTCCAACGCTTCCATACTCTTCTGTGCTCACGCCCTGCTCCGGAAACTGCCCAACTCGAGCCGACGACGTCCCGCTGCTCCGGAAAGTCAAACCTACAACCGGACGTCGGTAAAAGAAGAGTTTCATTTTCTTATTTACAGTTTATGTTGCTATACTTGTAATCTCTTTTTGTAAACTGAATTTGCGCTCATATAGAATTGCCCAAAGTAAACGATCAACGATCGTGGGCCTTGGAGTAGGAGTCGACACAGGCTCCGAACCAAGTAAAAACCACTGTGTCCTTTGTGTTGGTTTTTGTTTTTGTTTAATTCCGCTGCGTACGTACTCTTTAATAAAATCCGAAAGTTTTCCGATATTCACCCCCCCTCTATCGGGCTTCTCGATCCAACAAGTGGTATCAGAGCGGGGTTATTCAAACTTGGTGCAACCACCAGTTTGAAAATTACTTTTCGGATTTTCGAATTTTTGTTATATTCTTTTCTTTGTCGTTCGATTTTCTTGTTAATCGAGGTTGGTGCAACACCCCTCGATATTTTAATTTCTTAATCCCGCACTGCTAATCCAAGACCAAGTCTTGGGACAATTTTTTTTGTAAAGCTTTCTTTTACAGAACAAATGTCTCTGCAAGAGGGATTCAGCACCGCTAGACCTCCACTCTTCAGTGGAGAAGACTTTTCCTACTGGAAAAGTCGCATGGAGGTCCACCTGAAAACTCAGGTGGACATGTGGATCATTATCCAGTCCGGTCTGGAGATCCCCCGAAATGCGGAAGGACTTCCACAAAGCTACTCGGAGTGGGACAACACTCTAAAGCGCAAGATAGAAGCCGACGCAAAAGCAACGCAAACCCTACAATGCGGGCTGACAAAGGAAGAGCTGAACCGAGTGGGCCCCTTCAACAGTGCAAAAGAGCTATGGACAAAACTGATCGAGCTGCACGAAGGGACTTCAGACACCAGGATCAGCAAAAGGGATCTGCTACTGAACAAGATCTACACCATCAAAATGGCCGACAACGAAACAGCAGCCCAGCTCCATGCACGAATCCAAGAGGTAATGAACGGTCTTCACGCAATAGGTCATAAGGTCGAAAACCGTGACCTAATAAGGTATGCTCTAAACGCATTCCCAAGGAATACCTTGTGGGCATCTATGGTAGATGCATACAAGGTATCCAGGGATCTTTCTAAAATAAAACTAGATGAATTATTTTCTGAACTAGAACTGCACGAACAGACTAACACCAATTCGGTCGAAAAAGGTATCGCTTTCGTTGCAGGTAAAAATCCAAAGACAAGGAAGAAGAAAACTGAACCTGAACCCGAGTCTGACTCAGACTCAGAAGATGAAGAAGGAGAACAAACTAAGCTGGTCCGGCTCGCTCGAAACTACTACAAGGAGCTGAAGAACCGAACCAACAAAAGGAAAACCGGCCGAAGAAAGGACGAACCAACTGAACCCGCGAACAAGCCTAATGTGACCTGCTACGAGTGCAAGAAAAAGGGCCACTACAAAACAGAGTGTCCAAATCTGAAAGAGTCCAAGAAGACGAGAAGAAAGAAGGCACTGCAAGCAACCTGGGACGAGTCTTCCTCAGAAGAAGAAGAAGAGGCACCCCAGTCCAATCTCCTAGCTCTAACCGCATCAGAAAAAGTCGAGTCAGAATCAGAACAAGAGGACGGCGAGCTGACCTTCACAGAAGAAGGAGAAATAAAGGTAACTGGTTTTAATAAATTGCAATTAAGTGAGTTGATTTCTTTTCTTTCTCGAGACTTGGCTAAAGCCAAACTCCGAGTCGAATCCCTCCGACAGGAAGTAAAACTCCTGAAAGAGGAAGCTGACTCTAAACCTTTAACCGAGAAGGTTCAGGAAGGAACTTCTACTCAAGTTGAAAAACTTGAAAAGGAGAATTCCTCCCTGAAAACTCAGGTTAAGGAATTTAGAACAGCTTTAGAACTATTTACATCTGGTTCCAAGGGTCTTGACATGATCCTTGGAAAACAAAAATCAGTTCTAAATCGATCCGGACTTGGCTACCGAACCAAATCCCGACAAAGATCATATTTGTCTGTACTGAATCAGTCCAGAGGAAAAATTCAGGCATGGGTACCTAAACTGTGCTTGAACAAACCAACTGGATCAAATCAGTATTGGATCCCCAAGGACAAGATTCACATCTTGCCTAACCATCACCGTGGCTTTAGTCCATGGGGAGCCAAACTGAAAACTATTTTCATTTTTAGATAAACTTGTTATTGCTTGATTGTTTGCCTGTTTATTTAATTTCTGCAAATTACCATGCTTAGACTTAGGCTAGTTTAAGGACCAAAACAAACTTAACTGAAACTTGAAAACATAGTATTGGGTGGAGGTGAGATGATAGTACGTTGGGGAAACCAAGTCTAATAAGATCAAGTTTACTTGGTCTCTTTAGACTGGTGAAACCAGCCGAAGCTACCGATCCAAAATCCAAACTAGTTAGACCAGAAATTTTTCAAGGAGTAATTTGAAAATGAAATTTCATTAAAAGGCTTTGTCAAGGAAAGGGTGGATGATCCCATAAGGCTTCGGCCAAAGAAGGCCTAGTGCCTCGCTCAGACCTGGAAGCCAATTTTTGAAATTCAAATTCAAATTAATTTTTGTCAAATTCGAATCTAACACAAAATTTCAGCTAAGTATAGATTTAAAACATCTTTTCAAAAATTTCAAAATTACTTAAGTTTTCAAAATTTAAATTGTTTTCAAAAATTTTTTTCAAAAATAAACTATCAAAACCTGTCTCACAAAACCTATAAGATTAACGTGATTGAAAACCCTAGATTTGGGTGAGACGGTAAAATTAAGACTAAATTATGATTCCTTTAATATCTGTGTTGCATTAAAATTCTAACCACAGTCAACATCAGTCAAACCACGGTCAAATCAGGTCAAATGCACTCCCTTAGGGCTCAAAGCTAGTCCTTAGGGCGCACTAATCCGTGTGGGCGCCCCAAGGCTGGTCAAAAAGTGCCTCTGCCACTGCACGCTGACCAGGGCGCCCTGGACGTTAAGGGCGCCTTGAAATACCCCTTTGTTGGTCAAAAGCTGCCAAAAGGCAGTTGCAGCTCTGGGTAGAGGCACCCTCTCCAGTCAAGGCGCCCTCCCACAGTCCTTTCACGGCAGAAAGCTGCCGAAAAGTAACTGCAGGCCTGCTCAAGGCGCCCTCACTGGTAAGGGCGCCCTCACCAGGTAAGGCGCCCTCCCGAGGAAGGGCGCCCAACATCGCCTATAAAAAGGGGCTCCCTTCCCTTCCTATCTTCACACCCAATACACTTCTCCTCCTACACTTTCTACCTCCCAATCCTCTCAAGCTATCAAGCTCCCATCTTCAAGAATGCCTCCCCGAGCAAACCGGTATTTTTTTTGTTATGTTAATTTTCTTTCAATTTTTCATTAAAATACAAATTCTTTAAGTATACATTCCTTCTCTTAGAAGACGGCGACCTAATCAGGCAGAACCCGGTACTCAACCTAGTCCTGATCCTATGTTTCCCAACTTAGAATTATGTAATAAGTTCTCTCGTACCACCTATAAACCCATTAAGACAAGCTACTTGAATAGACTATTTTTCACTCAATCCTGTCCCCTAACTATGAACGTCATAAACCACTACCAACTGGACAATCTGGTATTCTGCACTCACCCAATCAAAACTTCCTTATGTGCAGAATTTTACAATAATATCATTAGACAGGATAATCTTGTATTCTCCACCATGGTTCAAGGTATTCCCCTAACTATCACACCAACTTTACTCAATCGATTTCTAGGACTACGACCCTCGCAGTCCACCTTCTGTTGTTACCCTTCTAGGGAGCCTCCCTTTGATGCTCCCTATTCTGAGATTACGTTAGATACATTGCACTCATATTTCTTTAGGCAACCCGTAGCCAGACGATTTCAGTCTGTCGAATTAGAAGTGCAGGACTACGCCCTATATAGGGTCATAGTCCGATGTATCCTACCATTATCTACCAGGGACGTCACCACTATGCGTCCATTTCACGCCTTTCTACTGTATGCCATGATTCACCAGCTTGACATCGATATAGGACTTCATATTTTTCAGACTATCCTACACGCCTCCAGTGTTACCACACAAGGGCAAGTACGCACACCTTACTGCCACATTATCACATCCATATTACATCACCACGGCAGAAACATTACCGAGGGAGAGATGGCCGCCTTGACTGACTACGATGAAATAGGCTATAGAAACTTTGCCCTAGCTGGTATAGAGGTGTCCGGTACCGGGGTATTGTCCTGGAGACGTCGGAGAGCAGCTCCCCAGATTGATTCGGACGAGGAAGTCGAGTACGACGTCGCAGACATAGCAGCAGAAGCTCGAGCTCATATAGACGAGCCTGCTCCACCGACACTTTACGAGAGAGTGACCCGTATGGAGACACAGATACAGAGTCTCCGAGAGGAGGTCGAGGCTTATCATATAGAGCAGATGGACTCTCGCCGAGCTGATAGAGAGATAGCTGATGCACGATTCTTAGAGATGATGGCACGATTCGATTCATGGCAGCCGGGTCCATCTGATCATCCCGGTCCTTCGTCTTAGATTTACTTCGCATTGTACTCGTAACTATCTGACTTCCCCTACTCAGTAGGGTTGACTTGTGTTTGACTGGTTGACTGTATTTGAATCTTGATTACCTGCTTTATTTTCTGTTGATTTAATTATGAACAGTTAGGATTGTGTTCTGTAGAATAGGTTAAAAGGTTTTCTTAAAATTGAGTTTAAAATAGAATTTGAAAAATTGCTTTACTCAATTTCAAAATCAGTTTTCATTTTTTTCGACTTAGTGTTATTTTTATTTAAAAACTACCCTTTTTAAAATTAGGGCTTTTTCAAAAATGGACCTAGCCTAGGCCCTAACTGTAGAACTGCATGCACCTATAGACTTAGAAGCCAGCATCTCACAAGCACCTTAGGGTACATTTGATTGATAACCTAGAAAGGGTTGAGATGCTTAGGTCTTTGCCTTAATTCAAGATGCTTTAAGTCAGTGCATCTACAGTAATTGGGGCACTAAATACAACTTATACAACAATCAAGTTAAGTGTCAAGCTTAGAAAATCTAACTTGAACAGAAACACTTAACTTGACTAACCCTAGCAAAAACTACTGTTTATAACAGTTAGTAAGTAGCTAATTGGGTTAGACAGGTCCCTACAGAGATAATTGACTGATTTAGTACAATTGATTGATTTAGTGCAATTGATTGATTTGGTGCAATTGATTGATTTAGTGTAAATCTAACTGATTCAGTACAGCAAATTACTTATTTTCATTACCCATGCTATATTTATTTGTTTTGACATATGGCAAAGGGGGAGATAGAGAAAGAAAAAAAAAATTAATTATTTTTTCTAAATTTTTTCTTTATTCAAAAAGGTTCAAAATTTTGAGTTTTTAAGAAGTACTTAAGTTCTTAAAGTTTTCAAAATTCTGCTAAGTACTCTAGCTTAGAATTTTTTTTCTAAGTACCTTCAAAACTCTTTACTCAAGCCTTCAAAATTCTGCTAAGTACTTTAGCTTAGAATTTTTTTTAAGCCTTCAAAATTTTGCAAAATACTCTAGCCTTTCAAAAGGTTCCTTTATTTTGAAAAACATAAGACTTTAAAATTTTTTTTTAAAAGTACTCAAATTATGCTTTAAAAAACTCTACTATGTATTTTTAAGTTACTTCTAAGTAACTAAAACTTAAGTTTTCAAAATACAAGTAAGGTTTTTTTTCCCACGAACTTTTGAAAAATCTAGGGGGAGATTCCCTCCAGGGGGAGGGAACAAAAAACAAAACTTTGTCATGTTTTGCTTAAACTTAACTTTTTGAACTAGGGTTGCCATAAATCAAAAAGGGGGAGATTGTTGGTGCAGAAATGCACCTAAGTCAAATCTGTGTTTTGATAATGGCAACATAGGTCAAAAAGTTAAGTCTTTCTTGTTTTCTAACAAGTTAATCAAGAGTGCAGGAAAAGCCCTAGCGAAGGACTGCTAGGCACTGGCGAAGGACTGCCAGCATCAAGCCCTAGCGAAGGACTACTAGGCACTGGCGAAGGACTGCCAAGCACCAAAAGCCCTAGCGAAGGACTGCTAGGCACTGGCGAAGGACTGCCAGCATCAAGCCCTAGCGAAGGACTGCTAGGCACTGGCGAAGGACTGCCAGCACCAAAAGCCAACCAAAGGAGCGGTTGGCATCAGGTAAACTCTCCCGAGAGGAGTAGGTGAGGACGCGTTCCCCGTCGAGGGAACAGTAGGCGTCGGTTCGACCTAGGGCTCCATTTTGGAGACCAAAGTCAGAACCAAGACAGCTAAGGCTGTATAAAATCATAAATTAATTGTGTTATTGTGTTTTGGACTAACCCTGAATGCAGGACCGAAGGAACGTGTGTCTGCAACTCAGAAAGCCTCAAAGGAGTGAGGCAGCAGCTGAGTAAGGCGCCCTGAGTGTCCAGGGCGCCCTCAAGGTGAACCAAAACCAAGCGAAGCAAAAGACAGCTTAGGCTGCTTAATGGGCAAGGCGCCTTCAGCAGCGAAGGCGCCCTCGTCAGCCAAGGCGCCTTCAGCAGCCAAGGCGCCTCCAGCTCATCACTGCGAAGCCTCAGCTTCATCCACAGCGAGATCTCTGCGCGGAAGAAGTCAGCGAAGGCGCCCTCTACGACCAAGGCGCCCTCACAGTCAAACATTATCCCTGTTCGAGCGGGATAAAGATTGACTGAGCGATCTGTGGATCGCTTGACACGTGGCAGGGCGCCCCCGACGTCCAGGGCGCCCCTGGGTGCTATAAATAGCACCCAACGCCCAAGCCTTCAGAATCAACTTCGCTCCAACGCTTCCATACTCTTCTGTGCTCACGCCCTGCTCCGGAAACTGCCCAACTCGAGCCGACGACGTCCCGCTGCTCCGGAAAGTCAAACCTACAACCGGACGTCGGTAAAAGAAGAGTTTCATTTTCTTATTTACAGTTTATGTTGCTATACTTGTAATCTCTTTTTGTAAACTGAATTTGCGCTCATATAGAATTGCCCAAAGTAAACGATCAACGATCGTGGGCCTTGGAGTAGGAGTCGACACAGGCTCCGAACCAAGTAAAAACCACTGTGTCCTTTGTGTTGGTTTTTGTTTTTGTTTAATTCCGCTGCGTACGTACTCTTTAATAAAATCCGAAAGTTTTCCGATATTCACCCCCCCTCTATCGGGCTTCTCGATCCAACAGTTGGAACGTTTGAAATCCTTGCTGCCCTTGCTGAATTGGCTAAAATTGAGGCTGGAATTGCTGAAATTGGGGCTGAGGTTGCTGAAATGTTGGCTGAATCGGCTGAATTTGGGGCTGGAACTGCGGCTGAGTTTGCTGGAATTGCTGTTGTGGTTGCTGGAATTGCTGTTGTGAGGGGTTTTGTTGGTAGAAAGATCCCATATTTCAGATTTGGATGATCCCTCCAATCAGGGTTATAAGTAGAAGAGTAGGGGTTATTCCGGGCTTGAAATTGTCCCCTAACCAATGCCGCTACTGTCTCATCTTGTTGGAGGGTGGGGCATGAATCTGAATTATGTTCCTGACTAGAGCAAATACCACATACCCTCATCACTTGGTTAGCTTGTGGATGTGCCGAAAGATTTGGATTCTGACTTGCATTATTAAGAGACATTTGCTTTATCAATGATGTGAGCTCTACCAGAGAATTCTTAATTTCCTTTTGTTCATTAGAAGCCACCTGGATCTCATTTACTCCTCTGATGGACAATGCTCTGCTTCCAAACTGTTGTGAGTTTTCTGCCATATTTGAAATAAGCTCCCTAGCTTGTTCTAGCATTTTGTTAACTAGGGCTCCCCCAGCTGCAGCATCTATCATAATCCTATCCATCTGCAATAAGCCCTCATAAAAATACTGGATGAGTAACTGCTCACTAATCTGATGCTGTGGGCAGCTAGAACACAGCTTGTTAAACCTCTCCCAGTAGTCATACAAAGTTTCTCCTACCACTTGCTGAATGCCACAACTGTTTTTCTGATGATTGCAGTTTTGGAGGCTGGGAAATATTTTTCTAGAAACGCCTTCTTCATGGAAATCCAGCTAGACACGTGCCCAGTAGGTAAATAGTAGAACCAATCCTTTACTGCTCCAGTTAGGGAAAAGGGAAAAGCCCTCAGCTTGATATCTTCCTCTGAAATACCCTGAGGCTTCATGGTGGAGCAGACAACATGAAACTCATGCAGGTGTCTATTTGGATCTTCTCCAGATAATCCTTGAAATTTAGGTAACAAGTGGATGAGTCCAGATCTAAGCTCAAAATCACTAGCCAGCTCTGGATAAGCAATTAGAGCTGTCAAACGGATCAACCCGTGGCGGGGCGGATCGACCCATGACGGGCCGCCCATTTGGCGGGGCGGGGCGGGTCGACCCGTCATCTAGGCGGGTTAGAAAATCCCCAACCCAACCCAATCCAATCCAAGGCGGGCCGTGGGTTAGGCGGGCCAACCCACGGGCTCATCAAAATATTTTTAAAAAATTAAAAAAATTTATATATTTAGATTTCATCAATCAAATATGTTAAGAAATATATTTTTTAAATATAAATGAATACAAACGAGTACTCATATGATGAAAAATATTATTTTTTATTTCAAAATAATAACAAAGAAAGATAATAAATTGTCATAAAACTTAACTAACATGTGATTCTCAACCCGCGGGCCAACCCAAGCCCGTCGCGGGCCGACCCGTGCGGGTCGCGGGCCTAGGCGGGTTGGCCCACGACGGGCTTGAGTTACTTAAATTCTAACCCAACCCGCTTAAATTGATTGGCGGGGCGGGCTAACCCGATGGGCCCAACCCAAATTGACAGCTCTATAAGCAATACTGGAGTACTGAAATGTGTCATCTGGTGCTGCAAGTTCTTTCATGGTTTTCTGGTGGTCTGCCATGATACTACCTGAATGAGTAGGAATAAATTGAAGAGGAGAAATATCAGTACCCTCTGAAATTATGCCTTGGCTCCTCCTTGCTCTGAAAGTTCTCTCAATTTCAGGGTCAAATTCTTCAAGATCACTACCTGCTGACCTGGTCATAAAATAGACAAATCGCAGCAAATGTGTATGGAAAAATGAAACAGATAAAGTAAATCACAAGACATAGCAGTAAGCGCAAAAATGGATCAAGAAAAATATGAAATAAGCACACAAGCAAAAATCAAACAACTCAACCAGTAGCTCCCCGGCAACGGCGTCAAAAATTTTGATGGTCCCCAATGTATAGGCTGTCATGAATGTGGGTCTCAAAATTTAGATATTTGTAAAGCTGGAAACCCTTTTTGCTAGCAAAGATGAAAACGTAGTAAAAAGGTCACAGGTCGTATTTTTCCTAGGGCGAGTTGAGGTTGTTTGATTCGAGCTCGAGTTTATGTGTCGTCAAATGTTTTTGGGTTTCAAATAAGATTTGGATTTGGGTTGCAATCAGAAATGAAAACACAATGAAAAAGGAAAGAAAAATAAACTATGGAACTTAAGCTAAGTAATTTCAACTAATGAATTCAAACAATTGGAAACTTGAATCTACCAATGCACAGTAACCGAATTTGGGAAAACAAATCTGAATTCAAATTGCAAGAGTACGCTACAAATTGTATTGAACTTAAAGCACTACCACTCAAAGCCGAAACTTAACTTGATACAATTGCAGCAATTAAAACAACTTGATACACATAAAAAGGATACTAAAATTCAGAGCAACCGAATGTAAAGGCACTACTTTTTAAGAGTTGAACTTGATATGCAGAATTTAATTGATCAATGCAAACACAAACTGCCTGCGAGAATGAATGAAAACTTCATGACTCAACTCAAGCAAAGAGAATTTCAAACTAGCTGCAATGTTCAGAAATAACCAAAGGAAGAAATGGATGAAGGAATTCAGAATCAGCCGAATGCAAATGGAAGCTGAAATCAAGTGCAGTAGTTCACTGAAAATTAAGTTTACTTGCTACCAATCAATGTTGACTCTTTACTTGATACAAAGGTAGGATCTAATAACTTGATACGCAGGAAATATCACTGAGCTTCAGAAACATATAACGTGCAGAAACTGAAAACAGGAAACACTGAATTCAGAAACTCACAAAGCAAACTAAGATCAAGTTCACACAATCAATGTTCGGAAAGGATTAAGAAGGACTGATGTTCACTTATCACAAAATTCAGAATCAATAACTTAAACCTGCTGAATGGAATTTGATACGCAGAGAAGAAAACAGAAAGAACTGATACGCAAGCAACGAAACATTAAATAAACTGAAATTGAGAACAATTGTTCACTAAACAAGCTCCCTAGCTACTTAACTTGCAGGACTGAACCCTAATTACGGCAAAAACAATTCAGAAAGAAGATTAAACATTCTGATACAAAAATTCAGAACTGAAATAACTTGCAGAAATCTAAATTACAGCTAATAACAGAAATGCATTAAGAAAACTATCATCAATCCCTTCTCTTAGCTCAAGATCTCATTGCCGTCACACAAGGGTGAGCCTCGAACCCGTAAGCTCAACAAATCACTGGGAAAACTGTCTCTGCGAATCAATCCAACTCAAACTTTATTCAAGTCTGAAAAACCCAATCGATCTCTTCAATCTCGCTGTGTTCGACTGCGACGATGGATTGGGGATGATCAAAGCGCCCCAGAGGACCCTCCGGATAGCTCAGATGGATGAAAACGACACACGAACGAGACCAAGGCAATCTATTGGCAGAACTGATGAAACCTCGCTCAGCTCTGTTCTTGGGCAAATTGGAGCTGGAATCTTCACGGAGAGATCTTCTCGACGATCTAGAACTTGATTTAAGCTTGGAATTGATGTGGTCACGCCCTCGGATGAAGAAAATTGCTGAAGAAAATGAAGAACAATCGAAGGAGATGAGCTGCGGCGAAGAAGACGCGACCCTGCGACCTGGGGTGGATTTGAGTTTAAATACTCAACAATGGACGCCCCAGATTTTCCTAACTCCATCCAACGGTTGGATCTCATCCGATCTGAACCAAAATTTGATGATGTTGATCAAGGGTCAGGATCTGCCTCCCAGTAGCTCGGATCTTCCAGGATTGCAACGGATGGCTCAGATCTACCCGATCTTTGAATGGACGGTATAGATCCTCCTGAGCTTGATCCAACGGCTAAATGATCTCTGATTTGGATGAAAATTTCAGATCATGACCTGAGTGCTTGATTATCTTTAACCCTAGCTCGGATTGAACCAAAAGTTCTCAGGGGCCTCAGATCTAGCCGTTTTTAAATCGGACGACCCAGATTAGTCGGATGCTTGATCACTCGATCCGGTCCACTTCTGACTTAAGTTTGACCCAGCATGACCTAGGTCCATGATTCTTCCAAGCCTGCAAAAGTAGATCAATAATTTAGTGGTAAAATAATTCAAATATATAAAGATTTACAATAAAGTCCAAAATAGAATAAATTCATAAAACCTAAGATAGATCCAATATTAAACAAGTAAAATATGGGTCAAACTTGGATTTTAAAATCTAAAATGATCAATAAAATAACACTTATCAGCGACGCGTGGGGGGGGGGTTTATTATCTGCGATAAAAAAATGAAGGGGAGGAA
The DNA here is from genome assembly GCA_024364735.1 of Boesenbergia rotunda. Lineage (NCBI taxonomy): Eukaryota > Viridiplantae > Streptophyta > Magnoliopsida > Zingiberales > Zingiberaceae > Boesenbergia > Boesenbergia rotunda. The sequence goes on from JAGFNQ010004619.1 coordinate 528,999, forward strand.
TGAGTTTAGTGATAACCGAGGGGTGAGTAGGTTATCAAATTAAGGGTATTAAAATTATACATTAATTCCGATTCCCATCTACCAAGCATCAGGTATGGGAATGAAACAGATTTCATTCCCATTCCAGCCTCTTAAACCCGCCTATCAAGCGCCCCTACCCTCAGGGTGCGTTTGGTTAGGGGTTATCCATGATAACCTTGGTTATCCATCCAAGGTTATTAACAAAAATCTTGTTTGGTTTATATAATCAGCGATTCCCAAGTAATGATCGATGCCCGACACGTCAGCAAAAGGGGCATGCAACCCGGAATCGGAAAACCTTAGGAAAGTAAGGTTTTTCTTGATTCCTAGGTTATGAATTTTTTTTCCAAAATTATCCTCCAATATTTACCTTAGCAAAAGAGGCATTATTCGCAGGCAACTACCGGCAACGACGGCAGGCGACCGCCGGTGGCGGCCGGCAACCGGCGACCGACGATCGGCGACCGATCGGTGCCGGGGACCGGCGACCGGCAACCGGCGACCGACCGGCGTCGGGGACCGGCGACCGACGAACGGCGACTGACCGTCGCCGAGGACCGGCGACCGACTCGCCGAGGACCGGCGACCGACGAACGGCGACTAACGGCCGCCGCCCCGTCGCCGACGACCGGTGACCGCCGCCCAGTCGTCGGCGACCGCCGCCCCGTCGCCGGCGACCGCCGCCCCGTCGCCGACGACCGCCGCCCCGTCGCCGGCGACCGCCGCCCCGTCGCCGGCGACCGCCGCCCCGTCGCCGGCAACGACGGCCGGCGACCACCGCCGACGGCCGACCATTATTCGCGGCTGACGTCCAAGGGTACAGATATGTATATAATATCATCTTACCTTTTATTTTAAATTTATAAGCATATAATATTATTATACTTAAATTTAACTAAAGGGTAAGACGGTAAAATATTGTATTATGTCATAGAGTATACCTCCAAACAAATAAGATTTTATTTGATTACCTAAATTAAACCAAACAAATTCAGGTTATGTTTTATTCCCCATTACCTTGGTTATGTGATTATTTGGTAATCACATAACTAAGATTATATCTGATAACTTGAACCAAATGTACTCTCAGAGTAATAAATCATGTCATAATACTGTTTTAAATTTTTTAAATAGGGTGCCCAATTTTGATGAATTAATAAATAATTTTTTTTAATAAACAATTCATCCTAGAATGCTAGATTGATAGGTCATCTATTACGAACATTTTTCGATTTGGAAAATTTCTATGGGATCATACCGATTACTTCGAATTTCAATTTTGGAGAATTAATGGATGAATTTCTATTAATGGATAAGTTGACCTAATAACATTGAGTCGATAAGCCGTTTGTTATGAGCCTTTTCTGATTTATCTTGGTGGCTAATAAAAAATTTCGTAGGTTGGATCGATTATCTCAAGATTAATTGACGTAAATTAGATACCTAATATCAAATATAAAAAATAAAATAAAAGTCAGTCTAATTTCAAGAAAGAGCGGGCAACACTAACCAATTAGCAGCATACATAATAACTTCAATGTGTTATTTATGTTAAATAGTTAATATGATAGAATTCGGATTAGATTTTATATTCTTCATCTGCATATCCATTTTCATATTCATATTCATTAAAGAATTAAATATTTTTTATATAATAATTTATTTTCTTTCTATCCAAATTTAATAAAAGTATATTAAAATTAATATCATATTATATATATATTTGAATATTTGGGTAAGATATCGAATATTAATAATCTTCTATATCGTTTTTCATCTGATATCAAATTTTCCATTTTAGAGGAAATTATCATCCTTAACCTGAGTCCTTCCTCCCTATTAAACATGATGTGGCTAATTTAGTAATTTTTTTATCTTAATTTTGTTGTTTGCTTTGGAATTTATTTAATTGAATGATTTTTTCTATTAAAATTCTTGATTACCGGCGTTGTCTTCCTTACTTAGTGGCTACCATTCTACCACTATGCATATCATTTTGCAACTAACAATGAATTTGGAGAAAAAACCATGATAAAACAAATATGAGGTGATCGGCTCAGTTCTCCAGAAATTTTTTTATCGGTCATTAGGTAAATTAAAAATCACTCACAATGAGTGGTCCAAAAGCTTAACGTCTAAAGTTCGCGCCTCATTTGAAAAAAAATTCCTATAAATAATTGGGGATCAATCATGAATATCTAAGATAATGATTAATTATCCTACCATTGTACTATTGTCCCGGAACATAACTAACAAATCCAACTCAAACTATAAAGAAATTAAATTAAACTTGAATAATTATTTTAATAATTTACTTCATTTTAGATTTAGTAAGTTATTTTATCAAATAAGTTTGTATAATCTAAAATTTAACTTGATTTCTTATTTACAACGTGATGGAATTGCATTGGAGTCTCCTCGACTCGAAGCTAGCACCACACCCTTCAGGCTGAGGGCGGGAAAAATCATTTAAAAATTGCGGGCAAAGTGTTAATTTTTTTAACTATAGGGGTCCAAATGGAAATATAAGTCAAAAGTGGAGTCGCCTCGCGTTATTTTGGTTTCCTCGTCGCTTCCCGTTTTAACCTTCGTTCTCTTTTTGCCTTTCCTTCTTCTTGTGGTCTTTCGATCGAACGCTTCTGTTTGAACCCTAACCCTTCCGGTTCTCTGTCCCAAGATCTCCGCATCCGCTAGTAGGATCTCTCCCTCTCTCGATCTGATTGCACCTGCTTGATTCTTCCGCCAAGGTATGTTTTTTTTTCTTCTCCCGTTTTGATTTGATTTTGAGCCTTCCTTTATGGTTGATGAATACTGGGTGGTAGATCGGAGAGACCGAATGCAGGAGGAAGATCTTGTCGAGCTCAAGTTCCGGTTGTATGATGGATCGGACATCGGTCCTATCCGATACTCTTCTTCTTCGACCATTGCTGCGGTCAAAGAAAGGATAATATCAGAGTGGCCTCGGGGTAAGAGTCTCCCTTTTTGTTTGTACTAAATTTTAATTAAATGCTATTGTTTATTTTTCTGACTGCAGATGAAGAAAACATCTCGTTTTTCAATTTATTTATTTTTTGATTCTCAGATATTTCCGCAAGTTCAAAATCATTTGTTTGAATTGTTTTTTTGGTCATATTCCATAAATTCAGTTTTGACAATCTCTTTGTTGTTTTGGATTGTTGTTCTCTGTACAACGATGTTGTGATACTGGATTTGTAGTATTTGGTGAAAAGTACTAATAATTTTGCTGTTTGTTATATTGAAGTCTAAATCTTTGATCGTTACCAAATTGGTGCTAGCAAATAGCAATCAACCACAGAACTGTTGGTGGGCTAGCACAGGATTCAAATGATATTCGAATTCCCAAGTCATAGAAAGTTTATTAAACATTTTCTTTAAAATCTTAAGGAGAATGGCTAAAAGTTTTTTTTAGAAAGATATGTAGGGAATCCCTTGAGCCTCCATACCCCAAATATTTGAGGATGACAAGTCTCAAACCCAAAGATGGCAAGCACATGCTGAGGCCTTCACCAGCTGCTCTAGATGCACATTTTCCTTGTTGATTTTTTTTTTTTATGATTAACTTTTGCATGATTTGGTACAATCATGTTTGAAGTCTTTAGCAATCTAGCTTGGAGCTTTGCTCTTATTTGATCGTCTTCTAAAAGTGAATTTAACCTGGAATTAATTTTAATGTGGTTGAATGTTTTTCCTCTTTATTACCCTCTTGGCGCTTAGTTCTTCCTCTCTATATTTTTTTTATTCCTTTTGGAGCATATTTGATGTAATTGGCTTCTATTTTCTTTCTGACTTGGTCCGGCCCAAAATGAGGGAAATAAGTTCCCCTTCTTCTCCAGTTCTCCCTCAACATCCTTTAGCTTGAGCTGTTAGGCAATTGACCAATATATATATATATATATATATATATATATATATATATATATATATATATATATATATATATAGTGAAGAATTGCAATTATCCATGTGGAGAAATGGATGTGGAGTTTCTTTATTTTAACACGCCCATCACGTCGATCATAACTCACAAATATAAGTGCTTTTTTGATATTGGTTGGATTCAAACCCCAAACCTCCTTCTCTGACCACTTATCCCAAAATCAGGTTGAGCAATAAGAAGAAAGATCCATTTATATGTATATTTATAATGGACAATCACACTTGTCCAAGTGGGACCAATGGGTGCGGTGCCTCTTATCATTATCACCCTATATTTTTTTTTCTCTTCCATTTCTCTCACAGAATAGATATCCTTCATCTGGTAGCAGGTAGAATGTGGTATTGTCTGTTTTACTTTGTTTTCAACTTCAATCATCTCATTTGAGATCATCCAACATTTGGTGTCAAAGAAGAAAGCAGATTACATGACATGTTTAAACTCTTGAAAATATAATCTCAATAAAAGACACACCGACTGCAATCTGTAATAGTTGTTTAAGGATTTATAGTAGAAAATTCATTTGTGATGATAATTATGAGTCTTTCGTAAATGTAGCATTTATGAGTCTTTACCTTAATATTCTTAATTACCCCATTTATGCCTACCATGTTATTATGGCTTCACATCTGCAAGAATCTTTGTGATTTTAATGCTTTTTTATTTATTAGTCTTCGTCCATGCCAAAGTTGTGGTTTAATTTATTCTTCTGTTGTATTCTCTAGATAAGAAGATTGTACCAAAAGTGGCTAATGATGTCAAACTCGTAAGTGCTGGCAAAGTACTGGAGAACAGCACAACAATTGCCCAATGCAAATCACCTTTCAGTGAGCTACCTGTAGGGTTTATCACCATGCATGTTGTTATACAACCGACATTGACTAAAACCAAAACACGTAAGCTGGAATCGTTTGTTGGGTTTTACTTTTGATATTTTCTTAGTTTCTCTGAGGTTGGATTAGATTTAGTTACCCATAAAATTCTATTTCTTTCATGCATTAAGTAGCTTTCAAATTGGTGACAGCAGATTGATTCTAACTTAAATAATAACTTAGATTAGTTGTATTTCAAGAACTTCTATATAATCTACGTAGAACATTTTAATTCCCTTGTTTGGCCTTCAAAAGCCTAAATCTAAATCTTATAATTGATTTGTTTACTTGTCTATGTTTATTGCCATAGGTGTTTTGGCATTGTGATCTTAGACTCTTTGAACCCTTGCATTAGTTGATAGCAAGTATGTGCCTAATATGATTTTAAAAAATGATCAGAAATGTTGGATGATTTCAACGCATAGAATCCAAGACATGGAGCATACGTTGTGAAAAATTGTTACAACAATTGTGGGGAATAACTTTTGGAAGTAAGATTCTTCCTTGCAATGTCTTTTGGATGTAGCCAAGTTTGGTTGAAGATGCTTCTTTGTAAACTAATTCCATAGAACTTTGCTGTTGATTAGGATTGCCAAGAGAAAAACGTGAATTCTAACAAATGAATTCATTGCTTTCTAGAGGCCTTCTGGGCGAGCTAATTTTAGCCAACAGTCAGTTGATAGATGTTAGTTACCATCAATATCAATTGCTGCTCATTATGTGGCCGGTTGGTGTAGTACTTTTTTACGGCATTTAGCGTGGAACTATTAATTCTCATGCAAACAATCTAATCACCTTTTTAATCTGATCTAGAATAGTACTAAACTCCTCTAACTGTGACTGTTTTAACTTTTGTTCAGATTGCTAGAGTTTCCTGTTAGATATCCCTTGAGCTGATAAACCATAACCACTTCTAAACTGGATTTTCCCTCTTAATTCTTGCTGTTTAGATTCTTTTTTCTTATTTTTTAATTGATTCCTACTTACTCATCATTTATAACGACTCCAGAAAAGAAGGTTGATGAGTTGCCAAAGAAGACAACCTGCTCTTGCTGTATAATGTAGGGCAAGGAGCTAGTCAATTTTTCCCTCCATCAGTGATATCATGATCTGTTATGCGGTTCTGTGTCGGAAAACAAAAACCACCCTATGCAATGTGTTGTTTTGTTAGAGGAACCTGTTGTCCTGTTCGTCAATGTCGTCGCCCAAAGTTAGATTGTTGCACGACTGTGTGAATTGTGATTAGTCTCAAAGATGCAAGTAGATATTGGCATGGGAAAATAGGGCCTTATAGAAGAGTGTTGTTTATGGACTAGGCTGTTCTTGTGGATTGCATTTACAATCATCTATAGTTTTTGTTAAACATGTTATATATGTTTCGATTGTATCAAATGCAATGTCAATAGACAATATTGATGTTTTCTCAGCTATATCGATATTTGCTTGGTTTCTTGTGCAAGCAAGGATCTTTTTGAAACACTTACTTGACCAGATAAGCTTCGAGTAAGGATGATATACTAAATGAAATGGTAAGTAAAATAGGGATGACTCCATGAAACCAGAATTTCAATGATTTTACAAAGTAGACTGGATAGGGTGAAAATTACATAACTGATTTTGATACTCTCGGTTGGGTTTGCTAAGCTTCATTGCTTCATCCTTCACCATGACTTTTCAATCTCGTTCAGTCTTCAATCATGGGATGCTAAATTTGTACTTGTAAGATGTGTGAGTGTTTATTCATTGTAGTAAAAAAATAAACAAAATTGTCACCTTAGCAGATCCTCTACAGCGGTCCTACACACTTTGGAAGGAGGCATGTGAATGCCCATTCATGCTTGAAATCAAAGCCGAGTTTCGAAGAGAATTGTAAATGAACATAACATTTGCAAATAAGATATATATTTGATAAAAATTCTCAAAGCTTTACAAAATTGCCTGACTCATTCTTAGGGTTTGATCATCTACTGGGTCGCCTTCATCAACGCTAGTATGAAAAGACAATGGTTGACTTTGTCATGACTTATGTGGTTTGGAGGGGCCAAGAGGGGTTGACTTAGGACCCATTCGAACAGTCAACGATGGTGATCTTTCCTCAATCATGTTGCTTGGAGCGGAAGTTCCCCTACACTTGAAAATTGACATCACAAGAGTTTGTCCTTTCGAATCTCGCAAAGATCAGATCTTATACTGCAATAGATCGTCATCACTAATTGTCCATCATTATCAAACCGTGTTCGTCTTGACAATCTCTGGTCGATACACATCTATACAAAGTGTATGTGTGTGTCTAGAAACATTTCGTTTGGACCTTTAGCTATAGATTTACTAATCGTCTTTTCGTTCGTGCAATCTCAACTTGTTTTCGTGCCCAAGTTCATAACGAAACAATATCCAATCGACCAAATTCTTTCACTTAATAAAATCCATATATACAGATCATGTAAAGTATGTACATGCTCTCTAAATCTCCAAGACTTGTATATTTACATCCACACGCAATTGCGCGATCTAGGAAGAACAATACTTCCTTCTGTTTTATCGTGGAGTATTCAAGTATGTATGTGTGTGTGTAGTGGTGTTGAGGGGTCTTAAGTTTCTGAAACCGACTTAACTTTTGTACATAATGAACAAATCAAGGCTCACGAGTATGAACCTATCAACCGAAAGCTCTGAAACGATACCCTGAAGAGATTGGCAAAGAAAAGACCAACGGTGCTAACGACTTCGGGCGGATTCGCAGGCCGCAAGGGGTGGTTTTGCTTCACCGTTAAGCTCGGTAGCCCAAGTTGTTCGCGTATCGCATCGATTTTATCAGGACCCACAGGGGTGCCTGAGGTTTCAGAAACATAGAAGTTGTCCACTACTTCAGCTCCTTCTCGCGAAATCTCTGCTCTTCTAATTGTCAATCCATTCTCGCGGAATACCCGTGTGATTTGCGATAGGGAGAAGTTCCTTTCTCCTTTCCTCAGTTCCAAAGCCACACCCTGAGAACAAGAAGAAACAAACATGAATACAAATCTGAATACATTGTTGAGGACTTTCGCTGTACCTCTGAGGCTCTTCGCTCTATTGCTGCCTCAAGACACTGAATCAGGCGCCGTTGCTCATCGTCTTCGCTTATGGGGAGGCCATCGGCATTCCTGATAAAGTATTCCTGATAAGCTTCACCCTCATCTGAACTAACAGTGCCATGATGCACGACGTATTGCATATCCGTGAGCGTGCAAACTGTGTCGAAGAGGAGCTTCGGCCGGTCCTTAGACCTCAAAATGACCACGGTGTATTCCTTCTTTGAACAATTCATCAGAGTCACTTTGGGCCTCGACTTGTCCTGCACAATTTCTCTAGTAACCACCTTCTCGTAATCCCGATCATCGAACATCATCTGATGCAACCTCCTTTCGGGGTGCGTAAGTCCCATCGAGACACTCATCGTAGCAATTCTCGAATCATTATTGCCACCAAGCACATTGCACACGCGCTCCTTGATCGTAGAAAGCCTCTGGGGGTCTTCAATTGCTCCCTTAGTCGACTCATCGATAACATGAAGCACAGCCGCCACTCGACTGTTGTGTGTCCACAGCTCGGCCTTTGCCACATGACACGATTGGTTCGCAAGCACGGCACACACCTCAGATAGCAAGCCAGGCCTGTCAGAGCCGGTTAACTCAATCAATGTGTACTCACTCGAGGCTGTTGCCCCGACCGAATTCCGCACTTCAGGGAAGAAGAAAGCATCCGATTCCAGACACTGCACAAAAATGCAACACCAAACAAAACAAATCATACTGATGATGGCTCGAAGCATCGAAAGGCTATACAGAGGACAAACAACAAACACCTTCTTGATGTAGGAGATGACCTCTTTGTCCAACACTTTGTTTCCATCTCTATCAGTCACATTAAACACTGAGAGAATCAAACACCAAGAACAGGGTAAACAATTAAGCACACACAGAGATGAAAAGTCGATCGATTCGATCTGATATTTACCATCCATGAACCAGCTTCCATCTGAGGTTATGTAGGCCTTTCTGATGAACAGGTTGAGGTCAGTGAGGACTTGAACTACTTGAAGTAAAATACCATGCTTGTTGACACAATCCACCTAAAACAATCAAGCTGACAATTAGTAAGAACATAAACATTTAAGCTTTAATGATCATTAAGTTTGTTGCTTACCCTAATTACTGTTGCATCAGAGCAGTAATCGTTGTCTATCACAACCCTGCAGCCAAGAACCAGATGTTTCAGGAGTCTGAAGAACCCTAGAACACCCAAAGCAAAGCCCTAACTTTTAAAGCTCAGAAAAAGAAGAAAAAAAGACTGACCTTGGGGAGTTCATCCATCTGATGAGTTTAGAGAATTCGTCCTCGTCCATCTCCACTTCCACTTCCTGTTCTGGAGGATTCCCCATGGATTTGGTTAGGGTTTCTTCTTGAAGGAGCAAAGGAGGCACAGAAAGTAGGAATGGAGAAAGAGAAAGCTCTTGGTCTGGCTAAATATAGTGCATTAAAGAGGCACAGAAAGTTTTTCCCCAGTAGTTTCTTTAGAATTATTCTATGAATTTTGATATTTTTAATATTTCAATTGTTGTTTTTTTTATGATGCAGATTGAATCCCCTCGCGCCGCCAACTGGATCAGAATTAAAGCTTGAATTTTTCAGCCGAAATAACCGGTATGTTTTATAGGTTTTCCATGACGTGTCGGGAACTCATTGGCCGGCCGGCCAGCGGCTGCGTCATGCATCACACGCAGAGGGAACGGCGTGGTAAAAGGCGGCGCGCGCGTGCGATCGCGCCTGCGATGGGCGTGCTTTAGATTTAGACGGCGATCTACGCCGTTACAAATCTGGTCAACTATGTCCACGTCGGAGAAGACCTAATTAAGTAACTTGGAAAAGTGATTTATTGGAAAAAAATTATTTATATTTCAATCGAATTTTCGTACCGCCTAAAGGGCGGCCTTTGGACCACTCGAGCAATAGCATCCTTATCAGATCCCTTTAGAAGATACTCCTCATCCAATCGAATCTTATAGACATCGATTGACCACATGTTTGACATCGGAATAAAAATTTAATTATAATTGATAAATATTCAAAAATTGATTTTTAAAATATTTATTTCTATTGAAATTCGAGTCTTAATCATTTTAATTATTTTTTATATGAAGTGTATCAAATCGAATCATTTTAAAATATTTATTTTATATTGAAGATACTCCTCATCCAATCGAATCTTAAACCTTTTATGCGAAGGAAGACTGTCCTTCAATGGGGTATCAAACAAAGAGGGGTAAAATGAAATGTTCATCAATTGATGGGCCCAATTAGATCGGCTCAATAAAGGCCGACATAAGGCCCAATTGGCCGTGTGACCTAACTCCGATCGAGTCTGTCTCGTATCTGCAATCGCAGGCTCGAGCAGCTCGAAACGACCGTCGTCGTCGTCGTCGTTTCCGCCTCCGCCGCGTCTTCCTCCGTCAATGGCGGCTTTGTTGACCTCCATCGTGAGTGAACCCCCTCTCTTTCTCAGTATTTGCTTCAATCTCTCCTCTGTTTTTTCTCACTTCCCAGCTCGTTATCTCGCAGGCGAATGCGGCCCCAATTGTCGCCGGCGCCGCAAGAATCGCTACCCGGCGCACTCTTCTGAGACCTTCGACCGCCTTATTCGGGCTGGAATCCCGGATCTGGCCGGAAATTTCGTCTTCCACCGCGCTCCCTTGGGCGCCTGCTTCCCAAAGAAGAGCCCGCTGCACCGTATCGCCTCGCGCGGAGGTGAAGGTTAGGCGATTTCGATCGATTAACTTGTCGTTGATTCTTAAATCTTTTTGACTTTCTCTTTTCGAGATCTGGTAGATATTTGGTCTTTGTTCTCTGGAAGTGAAAAATGTGTCTGCGATGTGTTTTTGTGCTGGGGTTTTAGGAAGCTGCGCTGCAGTCTAAGGTGACCACCAAAGTCTACTTCGACATCAGCATCGGCAACCCGGTGGGGAAGGATATGGGCAGGATTGTGATAGGGTTGTACGGGGATGATGTCCCTCAAACCGCAGAAAACTTTCGCGCTCTTTGTACAGGTCACTTCATTTTCTCTTTTGTTTCTTTTGATTTTGTTCTGATTCTTTTGTCAGCCCAACAGATTTCTGTTTCTGGTTGGTGAAAGTATTTGCATTATGCGACTCTATTTTTGTTTCATCAGGTGAGAAAGGCTTCGGTTACAAAGGATCTGCATTTCATCGTGTGATCAAGGATTTCATGATCCAAGGAGGAGACTTTGACAAGGGCAATGTAGGTGCTCTTGTTCCTTGATTGATTAGTTTACATATCATCTATTGTATGTCTGAAAGTACAAGTGTTAGCTCCTGGGCTATGGTCCAACGACAGGACGCACATGCAGTCTCCCAAACACCCACGGTTTGATTCTCAACCGTGGCACACTATAGGACATTTTCCTATGACAAATCTGGGATGTTAGGCTGTTGGGCCGCCTGTCGCGAGCACATTCAGATTTACCTTGATGGTCAGTGGGAACTTCCGTGAGGTCGAGCGATCATCCTCAGGATTAGTCGGCCTGAAGGACTGGATATTGGTGCTAGTTTAAAAAAGTACAAGTGTTAGCTCATCGAGCATGGTGCAATGGTAAGAGGTAACGAGGGTTCAATTCCTGCATAGGGCACTTCATACACCCGTGGTGCTCAAACCACTCATGATGCTAGGCCATCTGCTAGAACTCATCTGCGCTACCCGAATTAACCCTTATGGCTGGTGGGAAACTTCCATGGGATCGGATCGGTCACCTCAGGATTAATTAGTTCGAAGAGTTGGATGCCTGGATTAAAAAAAAAAGTGTTTGCATGCATTTGAAGAAGGTTATAAATCATGAAATAGACACAAATAGATTGCAATGGACTACCTTAAAACAAAAATATTGCTTCATTGAATAATCTTTCTCAATATCATATTATTGAAAGAACTTCAACTATCCATTCCACACATTCGAAAATATTTGAATATGTTTACAAAATTTACAGGTGTTGGTAAAAAAGTTCCCATGGTAGCTCACTAGTGAGTATATGTATCTACAAAAACAGAGGATGACTATTTTACAGCCTTGTAGAGTCTTCACTTGTGCTAATTTAAGGGCATTGGTTTGCTTTCTTTCTTTCTTGTTTCACTTCAAATAGATTTAAGTATGCCAGCTATTTCTATAAGCGTCGAGTTAAGCTCAATAACACATTATCTTGGAGGCGTACTATATGCGGAAATCATAATTCTTTGATGTGCTTATGACTTTCTTAAGGGCAGCTAACAAGCTCACAAATTATGAATTTTAGCAGTTTGTTGTATTTAGTTGGGTTCTTATACTTGAAGAGAGATATCTGTTCAAAGGGATTATCAATTTTAAGTTCAATCCAGTTTGTAGATGTATCATTCAGTTCACTGCAAATTTCTTACGCAGTTAAAAATTTGTCTCTCACATTATTACACTGCAGTAAAAATATGTTTCGGTAGACTAATGTAAAAGGTTTAAGTTTGGGACTATATGCAACCATGTTCTGTTGTGTTAGGACAATGATCTAGAGGGATGCCAGGAACTATTAGGTCAGTAGGTTTGTTTTTCGATAAACATGTCTGTCATCATCGTGCAGGTTTGATGTTACGACTATGCTACCACACTAGTTGGAGTTGTTTAAAGTTTTATCTTTTTCAGATTTTGCCTCATCATGGTTTACAAATTGTCAGAAAGAAGCAACACGGTTGTTTTTAACATCTACACATGAACCAACATGACTTTTAATACAAAATTATTATTTCAATCGCCTGTAAGATAGCTTTTTCAGTCTTCCTCCGATATGAGCTGTTTATTCGAACTTGTGCTTTTACTATCTTCTGTTAAAATATTCCGAAAGAGACATGAATGATTTGCCGAGCTGTGCTACCACACTAGTTTGGAATTGTTTAAAGTTTCATCTTTTTCAGATTTTGCCTCATCATGGTTTACAAATTGTCAGAAAGAAGCAACACTGTTGTTTTTAACATCTACACATGAACCAACATGACTTTTAATACAAAATTATTATTTCAATCGCCTGTAAGATAGCTTTTTCAGTCTTCCTCCGATATGAGCTGTTTATATCCAACTTGTGCTTTTACTATCTTCTGTTAAAATAGTCTGAAAGAGACATGAATGGTTTGCCGAGCTATGGTTCTATTGGTTCTGGTATTTGCTTGACTAATATCTGAAATTCTAGTGGGATCAGTAGAATATATCTGAAATGCTGAACCAGGATGATCAATTGTCACTCGGAGTTACTATCATATTTTCCGGTATTATGATGCTAGGATACTGTTTTTCCTGAGAAGTTTAGATTTGCATGCTGAATGGTTGTTATCGTTCTTCATGGTCGGATGCATGAAGGACACAGATGTATTAATTTGGAAAATTACCATTCCCTTAAATCCTCTTAACGTGTTTATCGCTTTTTGTTTGTACAGTATGTTCTTGTTCAAAGACAATAGTTTATTTCCGTAATAGTTTCAAATTCGCAGAAGTTCATGAAAAAGTGACATGTTTATGAAATATTTTGTGATATGAATGTACATAGAACTGTTGAATTTCAGGGAACTGGTGGTAAAAGCATATATGGACGCACATTTAAGGATGAAAACTTCAAGTGTAAGTTGAACATTGCAAACCATTTATCCGAACTGTTATTAGAATTAAAAGGATGTTTATTTTCTCTGAAATTGTTAGTGGTTCATCTCGGCCCCGGAGTGGTTAGTATGGCTAATGCCGGACCGAACACCAACGGAAGTCAGTTCTTCATTTGCACTGTCAAGGTAAATCTAAGTTGAAATTGATTCCTGAATTTCCTTATAGTTTTTTTTTTACAAATTCTGAATTCATCTTTCTATTCCTTGAATTCAATCGAAAATTTCTGAATGCATTTTATCTTTTATCAGCTGAGAAGTATTTATAAACCATAGCTTTTGCAAAGTTTTTGCATGTGGCACCAACTGGCAAACTTTTGTCTATGATATTTCAAAATCATATTCTAGCAATCTCTTTATGCTTCGGCGTGATGATTATGAGCATAGCGCAGCTAATGAAGAATAAAATCTCGTTCACACAGACACCATGGTTGGACCAGAGGCATGTTGTCTTTGGCCAAGTTCTTGAGGGCATGGATGTGGTGCGGTTGATCGAGTCACAAGAGACGGACCGTGGAGATGGGCCTAAGAAGAGGGTTGTGATCAGCGACTGTGGTGAGCTTCCAATAGTCTAAACAAGAACATTTTTGTCTTAAGAGAATCATCTCGGACTTGTCTTACCGACTGTCTAGTTTCACTCTCGCCTTATGGGTCGTCATAGGTTTTCATTGTTGTAGCGATGTATCTGAAGTAGTGGCACGGTTTCCTGGCCTCAAATCATATATCGGCTGGTTGATAATCCGATGGTGTTTGACGAATCAGAATATTCTAACTGTGTTGTCAGCGATTGGACAAATCTAACCGACCCAATTTTTATCACAAGAATCAAATAAATCCAAACAATAAAAAAAATTAATTAATTCATTTGATTATCAAATTGATTTATTATTATTATTAATTAATATCATATATTTGAAATTGAATTAGAACTATGGATATAATCCAGAGCTAATTTAATTTTTTTACCCAACTATGAGATTTTTTTTAAAAAAATAACATCCACTGTTTTATGATAAATAATAAATTGACGTTCGTTATAATTAATTTAATCAATATTTGAATTTAAAAATCAAAATCAAACCAAATTAAAATAATTAAAAAAAATAAATTTTCAAATAAACTAAACCAAGCTTTCAAATTCAGTCTCTTAATTCAGTTTAACAAATCTTATGCTCATCCTAAATGTGCCTAAAATATATAAATTAAATAGAATAGAATAATCACTTAGAATATAATAAATGTTCCTCAAAAGACGCACTTGAAGCATGCAATACAGTCGTATGAAATGGAAGCAGAAAACAAAAGGCAAAATTATCAAATTATGACATAGAAATAGAACACAAAAGTTTCTAATTAATTATTCAAAGATTTTAAGTAAGATCTATGAAGGTACATATCATGAACAAGAGGAGATTTTCACCAGATTAAAAGCAAAATGAACACAGAAATATTATAGAATCAACAGTGAAGAATTTGCCCTGGAAATATTATAGGAACACAGAAACAAGTGTTAAAAAGTATCAAAATGAGTTCAAGCCTGTTTTCATGTGAATGTTCAGAAAGGTCAGTGAAGGAGTCATCGTCCGTCACATCAAAAGCTACATAACATTCTTTCAAAAGCACAAAGATAAGAAATTCTGATCAGTGAAAGATCCATTCAATAAAAGCATAAAAGGTTGCACTGAGAAGATTTTGGAATGATCCACAGTTTTATCCACGACTTGGATGCTACAGAATCACTGGAACAAAAACTAAAAGGTGGACAGTCTTTGTAGGAATATTCAACTAGAAGAAGACATCAATCTTATCTGTCTCAAATATCTGAGACTTCGGATAAGCCACTTACCACTAGCGAAGCAGGAGATGCTCCTCCAAAAATATCCAAACATGATATCGAATCAGAACTTCAATAAACAGCTAATAAAGAACACAAAAGTGAGACAAGTTGCACTAGCTTTCTCAAAGTAAAAAAAAAGAGTCAGATATTCTCCATTAACTCCAGAGATTGTCCTTCTATTCTTATCCTTCAACAGTACAGACGTGGTACTATAAATAGCACTAGAACAGAACATTCACACACCATTCACAAAAAACAAGAGCTTTGAGAGGTAATGGAGACTAACCGCAAGCGTAGAGGATCGAAAGGTAAGATGGCGCCCTCCTATCGCGCACCAAAGCCATTGGTGCAATACACAAATAAGATTATGCCAACTCCAACTCCAACTCCTCCAGCTGCTTCAGCTGCTAACTTAGAGACCATCAGTGAGGTAGACAGGCGAGCTGCAAACTTTATTGCCTATGTGCAAGAGCGGTTCAGGCTTGAAAGAATGGAGGATGATTGGAGCAATAGGAATGAAATGGTTTCCTTTCAAATAGATGTAGGCTTCATTTAGCTACTAAACTCTTTGCTACAGATAATCCTACTTGTGGTATTGTATAACAGTGTGGTAAATAGTTTTTGCAGGAATAAAGGGCTCCTTATTCACTTATTTCTTCTGCCTGAAATATCACTTGCTTTTGGAATTTCTCATAATCCTATTGATCCTCCAGAGCTAAGATGGATTAAGACAAAGATAAGAATAATTATCATTTCCTAACTTGTGCTTTTAGGGCTTTTCCATAATACCTTTAATAAGCCCCTCAAAAGCACCTTGCCTCTCTAAATTCTCCAATATTGCTTAAATACAAAGAATCTTTAACTATTCACATGACCTAACTCAAAATATGTCATGCGTTAATTTAAAAACCATACTCATAAGCCTTAATACTGGATCGAGAATCATTAACTAAGCTACAAGACTTGACCGAAGAAAAATCTCCTGATGACAATCTTTTAAAGAGCAATTAAAATGTTACCGATTATGACTTAAGCTCACAAATTATAGTTTGTCCATGTTATCTAGATAAACCAGAATACAGAGATTTGGTAAATTAATGAATCAATCAGATCTTTCATTGGCATGTGTTCAACTATAGTTACTAACGACTCCAACACTCGTTAATCTCAAGAGTTTGGCACAAGACACATGTAGATACTAGCAAAGAAACTATGCTAAGTAGTGATTAGCATAAAGTATCTAAGAGGAGTCAATTATCCTCTTGCATTCATGAATTCAAATGGTCTCATATCAACTTTAGAATCCTTATTTTTTAGTCATATTATGAGGAAAATTGATGCTAATGTATATTTATGTAGCTTACCAACTTATTCGGTTATCAGTACAATTTTCGAATTTAAGAATATGTTAACTCACATAGGTACATTCAATTAGGTTGTGTTTCTACGGGTTGGTTCATCGTCTCCATTATCATTTCTTCGCGCTCATAACTAGTGTTGATATGAACAACATCTTCGTCCAGTGATAAGTTGAGGCATTTTCTTTTTCATTAGAAATAACAATCAAAAAAAGGAAATAAATAAATTTCTTACTCATCGGATGGACGGGACGAGCAAGAAAGAAAAAGAAAAAATGTTAAATAAGTTGGCGATGCAATTGTTTTATTTTATTTTATTTTTCAAGAAAGTGAGATGTACAAAGATTAAGGTTCAAAACTATGACGTAGACAATAAGAACACAAGTTATCCCAGATAAGATCATTAAATCACCACATAAAGCTGAAATTCACAAGAATTAGAGAGACAATTAATATTTCTTGACTATTGCATTTACATTGAAAGCATTCACGCGTGACTAAAGTTGAACAATAACAACAATCTAAAAACAAGTTGGAAACTTTGTGATCTTGTGCATGATCCAACAATCTTGTTAAGCATCCAGAGGAATTTGAGTTCGCTATAAGAATTTTTGCAAAGAAACTAATAGAATCAAAAGACAATTGCATGGACAATCTTTTTCATATCCAATTGATGCATCAAGTTCATGACCCACATTCATTGAACCATTAACCATCTTTGCTTTTATAAATAAGTAACAAAACACAACAATCATAATCATGACTCACTAAACAGATGGATGTTTCATAAAGTAGAATGGTGATCTAGATAACCAAGTGATTCTTAGTGATTACCATACTTAACATACTTCGACCATTACCAGCTATACATACACAATAGGATGATTATTTTACAACAGACACAACTTACTAACTGACCGTGAAACACTTCAAAGTGTTAAAACGGATACCTTATCCTTGAATAATAAGACTAATGCGAATATGCTTGGCCCTCCATGTTTGGATTAAATACTTGGAATTGTTTTGGGTCCTTCATTTATAGAAATCGAAATCTGTCTCTGGCTTTTTAACATTAGTCCGGTAGCCTTTCTCAAAATCCTTTGGAAGAATGACATAGCGGTTCTTGCGGACAGCATGCATGCCGGCTTCTTGGCAGATAGCAGCGATCTGCAACAAAGACATTTAAAATTTTCTTCTCAAATAAACATTACATGAATGTTGATGCAGCAGTCATGAAAGATGTGGAATATGTCTAGTCAAAAGCAGAAGTACATGAATAGAACAATTAATTATGGTATATGCAGCAGGAACAAAAGATGTGGAATATTTCTAGTCGAGTAAGCAAATAAACAGAGCAATTGATTATGGTATTGGTGCATTAGTTAAAAACGTTGTAGGTTTAGTTTTAGGTTGGGTGTTTTAGTTTTAGGGTTGAGTGCTATATCATGTAATAGTAATATCTCGATGAGAAAACAATATTTCATCCCTCTCAAATCTATAACATGGCAAGCTTAGTGGGAGGTCACAAATTAATGAACGATGCAGCCTCCCTTTCCCTCCCTCAATCATCCTCAAATCCCTAAACAAATATTCTCAGCTCCAACACCTTCCAGCTGCCACACTTAATGAATTGCGTCACCAACATACTCTTCTTCTCCAAGCACTCAAAAAGAACTAGTCACCATCTCTTATAATGGCCAATGGCTAAACTCAGATGTGCTAACTATTGGAACAACTAAATCCAAACTTTACTGCCACAACTAAAAACTACGACAGCAACTACAACTGATTGCCACCATTATTACGAAAAACTACCCTGGTGATGCTTCATCCCTTCCCTTACTCATAAGATCAGTGCCTGTGCAAATCCATGAATGACCTACTGTGCAATCAGAATGAAGACAAAAACTGCCCCCGAGGGAATGATGCACCAGACAGGCATGACAACGGTTAGCCAGACATCTAAGGTTCAAATCCTAGCTACGGACTACTGCAGGGCACTTTCCTCCAGTGGAATGACAAACCTAAGAACGTTAGCCGCTCCGGATGGACAACTGCGAGAACTTCCTGATTTATCCTAGTGACCAGTGAGAAACTTCTATAGGGCTAGGCAAGTCACCTCCACGACTAGTCGATTCGAAGAACTAAACACCTAGATTATCACAAAAACAAAAAAAAAAAAAAAAAAGAATGAAGACAAAACTGCCTCCTCAAAGATCCATCACGGGAAGTGTCAATTTCTCCCCAATCTGCTGTCAAATTGCTTGACGATCCTTCCATGGAAGAAACACCCATTACTTAAACCACTACAAGAAATCTCAGGATTATCGACGGAATTACCGACGGAAGTTTATTCCGTCGGTATATTTCTGACGGAATTTCTATTCCGTCGGTAAATCTCGTTTTTCCCGTCGGTAAATTGAAAATCTTCGCCGGCGTGGAACGCAGGGTACCGACAGAAAACCTATTCCGTCGGAAATTTCCGACGGAACGCCTGTTCCGTCGGGAATTACCGACGGGTAGCCGGTTCCGTCGGGAAATTCCGACGGACAGATATTCCATCGGAATATTCCGACGGAATAGATATTCCGTCGGAATATTCTGACGGAATAGATATTCCGTCGGAAAGGACTCTTTCGGCGCCAGATTACTAAATATTCGCCGAAATTACTAAATATTGCCGACGGAACAGGCCGTTCCGTCGAAGATTTCCGACGAGTAGCCAGTTTCGTCGGAAATTTCCGACGGGACGGTTTGTTCCGTCGGAAAGGGCCCTTTCGGCGCGAAATTAAAATCTTACCGACGGGTAGCCAGTTCTGTCGGGAAATTCCGACGGAACGGATATTCCGTCGGGAAATTCCGACGGAACAGATATTCCGTTGGAAAGGACCCTTTCGGCGCCAAATTACTAAATATTCGCTGAAATTACTAAATATTACCGACGGAACAGGCCGTTCCGTTCGTCGGAAGATTCTGACGGAACAGGCCGTTCCGTAGAAAATTTCCGACGGGTAGCCGGTTCCGTCAGAACAGACATTCCGTCGGAAAGGGCCCTTTGGGCGCGAAATTACTAAATATTTTCGGCACGAAATTAAAATCTTACCGACGGAACTAGTTCCGTCGGTGTGCCCTGATAAAATTAGGGCACACCCCATTTTCCCCGGCTCACGCTTCTTTTCTTCCTCCCGATTGTCGGCGGCGCACGATCTTCAAAGTTCTCCTCGTCGGTATGTCTCTTCTTCTCTTGTTCTTCTTCCGGGCCGCGCCTCCGGCCCTGTGGCCACGCCCCTAGGGGGTCGCGGCAGCCCCAGGCGCGTCGCGGGCGGCCCAGGCGTGTCGCCGACGCCCCAGGGGGATCACCGCCGCCCCAGGGGCTCGGCGGCGGTCGTGGGGGCACGGACGCGGCCGAGGGGCCACGACGGCGGCCCTGGGGGCACGCCTGGACCACCGCTGGCCTGCCGGCGTGCCAATTGGCACTCCGGCAGCCCGGCAGGCCCAATTGGGCTTGCCGCCCGCCCAGCATGCCAATTTGGCCGCCGGCTGGCCATTTGGGCCGGCGGCCCAATTGGGGCGGCTGCCCCATTGGGCCGCAGCGTGCCTGTTCGGCTCTCCGGCGGTCCTTTGGCATGTTGGCGTGTCAATTTGACTGTCGGTTGCTCTAGCGTGCCAATTCGGCTGTCGGCGTAGCAATTGGGCTTTCGGCGACCCAATTGGCATGCGTCGTTACCTTAATACTGCATTATTTGTTATTAATTAGATTTAATTTGTATTTTTGTAGGTTACTGCAGTTGCTGCTTCCCTTCTAGACGTGTACTTGATTTAAGGTATCTATTTTATTTTTATTTTCGTTGAAATGTTTACATTATGTGTTAGATCATTGTAAATTTATTTTGTTATTATTATATGGTGTAAATTAGTAATTTATTAGAATTGGTCTTAATTTATGACATGCAATTATTCTCATCCTACACCTGAATTATTAGAATTGATCTTACTTGTTACGTTGATAGTTTATTTATGACATGTAATTATTCTCATCCTACACCTGAATTATTAGAATTGATCTTACTTGTTACGTTGATAGTTTATTTATGACATGTAATTATTCTCATCCTACACCTGAATTACTCATGATTAGGCAAAAATGTATATGAACAAAGCTTGGATGTACAACCGATTAGAGAATGGATTTATTAGAGATGATTTTGTTTCTGAACTGGAAAATTTTATGAACTTTGCTAAAAGTCATCCTGAATGTTTGAATGGTCCCGAATTACGGTGTCCGTGTAATCACAAAAAATGCAGAAACAGAGCTTTTCGTGATGAGGACACTGTCAGAGTTCATATATGTAGAAATGGATTTGTGCCAAATTACTATAATTGGTATTGTCACGGAGAACCTTATGTGTATGAACCAATTGGACCTTATGCTGGTTCAACATCTGATATACATGTTGTTGTACCTGATACAACAACTAATATTGGAATGCAAACAATGGTTGAGGATGCAATCAATGTTGTTCAATTTTCTCATGTAGATGATATACCAACACAAGAATATCAACAATTATCTGAAATGTTAAAGGCCAGTGAAAGAGAACTGTGGGAAGACATTCCTTCTGGTCATTCGCAACTATCAGCTACTGCAAGATTATTAAATTTGAAAGCAGAACATCATTTTTCAGAAAGAAGCTACGATGAAAAGTCTGTTTCAGTTGGACAATTCTGACGGAAACAGCGTTTCCGTCGGCGCATTTCCGACGGAAACAGAGTTTCCGTCGGAGCATTATTTCCCCCGAGCTTGCTATTTTCCGACGGGAAAGTATTTTCGTCAGTATTTACCGACGGAATATTCCGTCGGTACATTTCTTTTTGCCGACGGACTGATATTTCCGTCGGAAATATTATCCCCGACAAATATTTTTCCATCATTGTTTTTTCCGTCGGAATTCCATCAGGAATGGTTAGTATCGACGGAATTCCATCGGTAAGCCTGATATTTTTTGTAGTGAACGATCTATGGTAGGTTGCACCTCCAACTCGGGAAGCAACAAAGATTCATCCTGCCTTCCCTCATTGATCATGCATTCCAGCACAGCATCAATATTGTCCCCATTGACACATTCTTTGAAGGTCGAATCTCCCACATTGGGCACTAATGTTCAACCTTGTTGAGCTGGCCTTGGTTTTTGTCGCAGGCCAAAGCACCTATAAAGTGAAATTCAATTTTGTAAAAGAAAGAATTAGAAGGAAAAAAGGGAAGATTGAATTCATCTTTTTTTAAAAAAAACAATGGAAAAAAGTGCAACAAATGTAAAAAGAGGTGATGAGATGGCGATGGTTAAAAGTAGTAAGAGAGAGAGTGTTGAAAAATAAGGGAGCAGCTGAGCATTTATTCGCCACCAAAAACTCCTTGTTGAGGGCGCCATTTATTCGCTATTGTTAGTTACTATTTCACTGTCTTCTTTGTTTTGTGACTGTGATTTATGATGAGATTACTTATTATCAGTCTTTTCCAATTTCCACTCCATCTCTTGGAGTAAAATGACAATCCCCTCTCCGAATAGATGATCAAAGCCTTAATCTCACTTATATTTGCAACATTATCTCCATTGATTGCAACTTCAATGAGATTAATTATTGTTTGAACTTTATCACATCTCTCTGAGAGTAAAATGCTAGCATTTCAGTCGCATTCTGACATTTCTCCAAAGTTGGCGCCCTAATCTCACCATTGTCTACAATGCATTTTGTCTTAGTTGATTGTAATTTTGAAAGGAAAAAAAAACAAATTAGTCTTCATATCTCTTTTAATATCCTCTCTCCCAAATAGATATCAAATTTGCACAATTCCCTCTCTTGCATTCTTGTCTTTCAGAGTAACGTTGACAACCAAGCATGATAACACCACATTGTTTGTCAGCATGAAAATACTTAGCTGCCAATTGATAGATTTCCAAGGTACTCATTAATATAGGGGCAGTTTTGGTCTAACAAAAGATACTATTAAACTTTCAGAAAAAAAGGAAGAAATTAAACAGAAACAAATTGGAGTTTCAAGGAAAGAAATTAGTTTGAAACAAACTGGTTATGAACAACAAATGTTACCAACCTCAGCAGCACTGATTTTATCTGGTCGAGAAACGTAATCTTCCAAGTCGACTTCATCACCGAGGTTCATTTTAGCAGTGCAGACCTGCAACAAAATGATGCAAAGAATTAAGGAAAAAAAAATTGGGCATCAAAATCTTGCTGAAGAAGAATATGAGATGTCTAAAATTATAATAGCAACAAATTATTTTCCCACCTATGATCTGTTCTTATCAAGAAATTTGACCACCAAAGAACTTGATGAATAAGAAGATATAGATTGTCTAACTTCGTTTGCTATAGTGATCTGCTATAGTAAAGAATTAGGAAAATGAATTTCTTTCATGATCATTCTTTAAATCTAGAAGGTTGATGGAGAAATTTTTTTTGAAACAGCCATCTAGCCAAAGGATTTGTTCTTATTGTTCTCCCTGTTGCAAGTGAAAAATATCAAGTCCTTGCTAGTGGTCTATGACCGACAATTTTTAATTATATGATGTTGATCCACCAATAAAAGATGCATAGAATTTACAAAAGGGTCAATCTTCAAGGAAATCAAGCTCATTGCATTATACAACTGAATCTCATAATTAGGAGCAAACGAAACTAAATGTTTAAAATATTAGAATGTGATAATTACTTGAAAAACTAGCCTCTTCTGTCGTCTATCAGGCAATGGAAACTCAATTTTCCGATCAAGTCTACCGGGACGGATAAGTGCAGGATCTAGAGTGTCTGCACGATTTGTTGCCATTATGACCTTGACATTAACCGTTTGATCAAATCCATCCATCTGAAACAGAACTCAAACAGAAACTATTCATAGCACAAAATGTAATTGGACAAGTAAAAAAAATGTAACTGGCAAGCAAACATGAATGCCAGTCATGGAAGATATTATGTTCATAAAAAATCTAATGATGGAATGTATTTATTCATTCCAACTGCCAGTCTTTTTAAAATAATAGACAGAACGATGTCCATGTTTCTAGCAACCAAAGCTTCCTCTTCCACCAAAATATGGTAAATACACTTTATAACAAAAGATGACATTCCACAAATATACATTTTTAGCAATAATCTAACAGGGTAGAATGGGTCGTAGTAGAAACTACAAGGAAGGGAAATAAGAGACACCAAATCACAAAATATGATGCAAAATTGAGTAATTAATAGTCTCATTTTGCTTCATTTTCAGTAAGAACATGCTATGCTGATATAATTTGCACATCCTCAACAAAGAAACATTGACCCAACTGATTAGCCAAAATTCTCACTTTTACCAATAGATTACCTGATTCAACAGTTCCATAAGTATGCGCTGAACTTCCCTGTCAGCTCCAGTTTGTGCATCAAAACGTGCTGTCGCAATAGCATCAACCTCATCAATGAAAATAATTGCAGGAGCATTTTCTTTTGCAAGTCGGAAGACATCCCTAACCATTCTTGGACCCTGAACAAGTTTAAAGATTTAACATCCTCATAAACGTGAGTATAGCAATTTGATAGTAACTCGAAGAAAAAACATTTGAGCAAGGAACTTTCATTTAAGTAATCGCATTAAACAATCCCAAGCTCCCTACAAGGCTCCAAAGCTTCTGTTCATTATTGACAAGGGCAAAAAAGTTAAAACACGTGAAAGATGTTTCATTATCATGAAGATTTGGGAAGCTTCTGAAATCTTGAGTAAGGAAAGAACTATATGCTTGACACATGCACCCATTTAGTACATAAGAGACAAAGAAGGAAAATTTTTCCAGTGTTCTCCAATTATATAGGCTGAAAAGTCACTCTTTGCATTTAATGAAGCTCAAATCTAACCTTAAAAAAATTAAGCTTTGAAAGTTAAATTTCCCTCTGTTCTTCCTTCCCTCTGAAATGATATGGACGGAAAACTCTACTTCTTTCCTTCTCTCCATAGGAACCGAAATTAAGAAAATATTTCTCAATCCTTTTCCTATGAATTTTCTTCCTACCAATTTTCTTTCTCTAATAATTTCCTCCTCTCATAGGTTATGCATTAGAAGATCAATTGGGAATGTAAAATTAAAAAGTACCTCGCCCAAATATTTTTGGACAAACTCAGATCCAACAACTCTTATAAATGCAGCAGTAGTGTG
This sequence comes from Boesenbergia rotunda, assembly GCA_024364735.1. NCBI lineage: Eukaryota > Viridiplantae > Streptophyta > Magnoliopsida > Zingiberales > Zingiberaceae > Boesenbergia > Boesenbergia rotunda. Next base: position 553,969 of record JAGFNQ010004619.1, read on the forward strand.
ATGGGCTACAGCTTTGGCAAGCATGGTTTTACCCGTCCCTGGAGGACCATACAAGAGCACACCTCTTGGGGGATCTATACCAATCTGCTTGTACAACTCATGATGAGTCAAGGGTAACTCCACAGCTTCACGGATTTCCTGCTTCTGTGTATCATAACCTCCAATATCCTGAATACAAACAATGAATTATAATCAACAGAAGTTAACATTTATCACAAGGCAGATTGGCAATTATTGAGTAGAACAATTATATAACCAGGCTTTAGGATACACTATATAAACATGCATATGTGTGCAGAAATTATGCAAAGCCAACATATGATTGCATTTGTAGTTTTAGGAGCAATAGCTCGTAAGCACCTTTATTGAATATCTCAAAGATGTAAACAGATTAAAATTTCCCAAAGCTGACAACAAGCTTTGCTTGTATGGTTGGCTTGATCATACATCATCCTACAACATGCTGGATTTATTTCAAAAATGTGTGCTTCCATTCCATCAATTTGAGCATGTACAAGTACATACACAACATATTTTCATATATTGCCTAAAAATTCTAGAAGTTCCATGAAAAAAAAAACAAATACAAGCAGATCCATGTAGAAAACCAAGAAATTATAGCTTGTGATTGAAAGATAGCATTTTTCCATTTTGACTGTTAATAATATTGCCAACCCACACTAATATAAGTCAATTTCTTTCATGACCTAATACAGAAATCCAAGTATAATTGCATGAATAATTGCCATGAATGGAGAATAATATACTATCCTATGTGAACTAACTTTTACGAAGGCAAATGAAGTGAATAGCAAAAGTGCAGATACACATACCCCTCTGTAAAACTTCAAAACTGACTGACTTTACCATTGCTATTCCCACAACCTAAATTCTTCGCAACAGAATTACTCCCACTCTCCTTCATCTTTCTCGAATGGAATAACATATTTGCTCACTTTAAATTAACTAGTCCTTTATGAGGGTATCAAAAATTGACCCACTTTTACTTCGTGAATCAGATAAAATAAGAAACTTTCCAATCGTCCAAAGTTAAGAACTAGTAAATAGCACCGAACTGGCCCAAAATGTTACTAAGAATGAAAATAACTCATCCCTGGACTAGAGTCTAGTGAAAAATAAAAATAAAAAATCTGATATTTTAACTGATCAAGAATCATCGAGCAATCTGTGACATAATTTTATCTAAATAGTAATAAAAAACACAAAAGACTGTTGAATCGACGAGGAGAATATTTCAGGTTCGTGGACTTGTAGGGATTTACGTTGTAGGTCACGTCGGGCTTCTCCGACTGGCTGAGGAGGGAGATGCTGCTGTCCGCTTCGGGAGGGAGGACATCGACGAGGGCATTTGAATGTCGGTGGAGGGCGACGGAAGCAGAGGGCTTGAGGAGCTCACGGTTGATAGTGCTAAGAATCCGAACATAGTAGTTAGAGCCGGTAGTGGAGCCGACGATGGCGTTGCTCTGGTCCACCATCTCCATGAACTGGCCGATGACGAGAGGCACCGACTGAATTCGCTTCACCTCCTCCTGGGCGCGGAGCAGCTCGCGCTTCAGGTTCTTGAGCTCGTCCTTCACATACTCCTCTTGGATCTCGATGAACTCGAGCTGCCGCTGCATGGACTTGAGGCGGCAATAGAGATCGTCGTCCTCTTCGCTCTGTAGGGACGAGGACCCGCTCGGTGAGGCGGCGAAGCTCGCCGGGAGAGCGGGCGGCGAGGGCTTCGCGTCCACGGCCAAGGTCGTCATCGGGAAGCTTCCAGAGACATCTTCTGAGTTCTATCAATATTAAAAAATAACAAATAACCCTAATTATTAAGGGATAAGGAAGTGATCTACGTCATGCACAAACGAACCGAATCTGGTTCGAGCTCGATCGATATTTGTGACTGATATTCAAATTCTATTAAAAGTTCAAAAATATAAATAATTTTAATTTAAGCTTAATTTAAAATTGAAATACGAGCTGTATTTAAATTTTTAATTAAACTGTATTTTAAATTTAATTAAAACTTATTGAACATGTTAAGCAACGATTCATCATTAAGCGCTTAATTAATTGCAATTATGTTTTTTAATTAAATCAGTAATTACAAGTCATCAACTGCTCTGTTCAATTGTGGACCTCGAAGCCGGTTGATAAAACCTAGCACAGCCATGGCCGCAGCTGAATCGGAGGACCAGAAGAAGGAACGAATCTGCAGCGCACGCTCGATTTCCATCTCTTCCAGCTTCGATCAAGATGCGAAGCTTCGGTAGCCGTGAATAAGCAGGCCAGATGATCCAGCCGAAGAGAATCAAGATGGTATCCAAGAGGTCAGTCATTATCATCCTGGTAGTTTGCTCCATCTTGTCGATTGTCAAGCTGTATACATTAGCACCCAGCGCTTCAGGGTTCGGGGATCCCTCTTCCTCCTCTCTCCCCAGAGATTTTCCTGTCTCGTCCCACAAACTCGATCGAGATTTACTCAGCCCGAAGGAGTACCAGCTTCTCTCCAGCCTGGTTGCCGGCAGAGCCCCCTGCAATCTACTATTTTTTGGACTCAAGCAGCAGTTTCTTGCCGTGGCTGCTTTGAATACCGGAGGCATCACTATCTTTCTGGAGGATGATTCAGAGAGGCTCAAAGCTAAGGTGCCCAAAGGGATTGGGATCTACCTGGTCAAGGGACATGAGAGAGCCGGAATGGCGTATGAGCTGCTTGAACATGCCAGGAAGCACCCTTCTTGTACGCTGCAAGGGGGTCTACTAGCTGGATCTGAGTGTAGGCTTTCGCTCAAGAGGCTTCCGGAGGCTGTACAAAGGAGGAAATGGGATGTGGTTGTGGTTGATGGACCAAGCGGAGACCAACCCGAAGCGCTGGGAAGGATGGGGGTGATTTATACAGCGGCCATTCTTGCACACAGAGGAGTCAAAACAGACGTTTTGGTTCATGATACTGACCGCATGATCGAGAAGTGGTACTCATGGGAGTTCTTGTGCCATGAGAATTTGGTTTCATCCAAGGGAAAGTTGTGGCATTTTAGGATAACAGCAAACTCCAGTTCCGATAGTTTTTGCTCCCAAGCTGTAGTTCAGATTCTGTAAGACGAGACAGATCTCAACACTTAACATTGATTTGAAGCTTTTGGGATAATGGCCCGAGATTGATGTAGGTGATCGAGGAGTGATTTGATATGGCACTGAGGTTTGTTAAGTTTGATATTGTATGATTCAATTTCCGAATACACAGTTGAGTACAGTAGTCAAGTTCATTAGACCAAATAAATATCGCGGGCCAGAAATGTTTGCGGTATGAAAATGCTTTTTGAGCTATCATAACTTGCAAAATCCAGGTAAGGTGCTTCTTTAATATAACCTGCACAAGGATACATATCTTGTGGGAAATCTAAATCAGTGAGAATTAGATCTTGGGAATTTTCAACCTTTTAGTTTCATGTTAGGTTCTAGTTGCATTCCAAAATTACTAGTAACTCAACTTATACATATGGAATCCCTTGTATGGTAAATATTTGATCACGTAGGAACATGTCGTCATGTTATCTCGTGCAGATGATACTACTATTTTTGGTGTTTTTAGGTATCTTCATTCTCTGTTTATTGTTCTCCATTCAATGGCAATTCATTTCTAGGATGAGATATATGCCTTGAATTATGTTATATGAGCTGGAACTTAAAGTCCTTGCTTAGATTTCATTTTTGTTTGTGTTAATTGATCTCTAATTATGCGATAGATGTCTAGGATATAAAAATGCGTCTTGCTTCTTATTTATGCCAGACTAGTGTAATTATGATATTACCATTCTTTTAAACTAATCAACTTCAGTTTCTCAATCCTTTGAAGGTTGGTTATACATGGTTTTGTAAGTTTATATTTACTTGGGAATTTCCTTTTCTCAATTCCCTTCCTGCCATCATGCTCTCTACAGAGTTGGCGACTATATTCCACAAGCTTATGATATGTGTCTACCTTCTCTATACTGCTTTCACAAATTAACAAACCAAACAAGAAAATTTTAAATTTTCATGTTCTTATCATATCATGTAACAACTATGCAAAACCCACATCAACTTAGTCATTACACTAAAGATTTAACATGTATACCTACTTGTTGAATTGTGTCTTTGTTGAATACAAAATCATTTGAACTTTCAAAATCTCAATAATCATGTAAATTTGCAAACATTAGTTATAATAGTCAGAGCTGATCTAATCAATACTACTATTTTTGGTGTTATTAGATATCTTCATTCTCTGTTTATTGTTCTCCGTTCAATGGCGATTCATTTCTAGGGTAGAGATATATGCCTTGAATTATGTCATATGAGCTGGAACTTAAAGTCCTTGCTTAGATTTCATTTTTGCTTGTGTTAATTGATCTCTACTTATGTGATAGATGTCTAGGATTTAAAAAGGCGTCTTGCTTCTCATTTATGCCAAAGTAACGTAATTATGATATTACCATTCTTTTAAACTAATCAACTTCAGTTTCTCAATCCTTAGAAGGTTGGTTATACTTGGTTTTGTAAGTTTATATTACTTGCGAACTTCCTTTTCTCAATTCCCTTCCTGCTATCATGTTCTCTACAGGTACATCTAAAGATTTAACATTTATACCTACTTGTTGAATTGCGTATTGATGCTGCCCACGCCTCGTCACTGGACAACTTACCGGCGGGGGTGATGGGTGCAGAACGAGCCGGTCCTCATTTAATCGCCGAAAAGGTCCGTCGGGAAGGTGGCTTGAGGATATGAACACGAGTTAGGATGACGGCCAGAGGGGTTCCGGTGCAATTACTCCAATGCCCAAGTCAGTGATGGAGAACAAAAGTAATCTGCAGTAGAATAGTAGTAAGGTTGTTCGCCCATACCTCTCTCCAGAGGGAGATGTACCTTTATAGGGTTATGAGGGGACACATGTACCATGATCCCGTGATCTTTGCATGTGTTACTTGAGAAGATAAGATTTGGGATGCATTAAGAGAGAGTTATGGCGATCGTTACGTAGTGGAGCGCATCCTTTGAAACAGTTTTAGGCCCACATTCTTATAGTCGTTGCTATTAATCTGGGACAAGGGTTCCTCTGTGGCGCTTAAGGCTTCCTATCATGAAGAGTCGGAGCTTGGCGGTGTGAGTACGGGGGCCAACCTGGGTTGCTACTGGAGGTCTAGAGCCCAAGGGTCGGCCTGCACCGACCTGAGTTGAGGTTGACCTGAGCTTGAGGGACCAACCTGAGTAGGGGTCTTGTTAAGTTCCTGTCGCAAGCATGGAAAGAAACTATACAAGTTGATCTAAATTCTATTTATAGTATACTTGCCGTGCCTTCGTTATCCGCTTGCGAGGTGCGGATTTTGACTTCAAGTGTCTGTGTCTCTATGTGTATCCACACGAACACGATTTCTCAAGCTTCGGAAAAAAATCGCCTTTGTAGTGCTAGCCACAAGAGGAGATTCACAAAGCAAGAAGGAGAGGGAGAAGAAGGGATTTCGGCCAAGGGAAGGAAGGGAAGAAAAATGACAAGTAGTTCATTCAAATGACAAGAAAAACTCTTTTATACTCATCCCATGAATACGAAGAGTTTTTGTCCCTTTAGCTTCCCTCCATTAAAGCTAATAAAAACCCAATTAGAGCACATGTTTCTCATGTGACTCTTCAACTTCTCTTTAGAAACTTTTCATCTTCCTCTATTATTAATTCATTAAACATTTTAATGAATTAATATCTCATTCAAATATGGTTGAGTCTAATCTAAATGAGTCTAACTCAAATTAGATCTCAATCCCATAATCCAATTGGATTCACTTGAGTCTAATTCAATTAATCCAATTTGGATCAAATTATAGTCAAACTAAGATCAATTAATCTCCGAAGCATTGTGTCCTTAGTGTGTGACCAAATAGGTTCTCATAACGTTGGCAATGTGTCTAAACCACTTTAGACACATAAGCAATGAGCGACATTTAGCAATGCATCATTGCTACCTAAGTGACGAGAAAGTCGAGATTGACTTAACCTCATGACTATGACAATATATGACCTTGTCCTTCTATTCTCGATATCTAGATTGACGAATGAGACATAGACCGTGTCATTCTCAATCAATCTTTGTGTTTCTTGATCCCCGAGTAGACTCACTCAAACAAATGAGCTTAATATCTCATATTGACTCATTTGAGTATGACCATGTGTTTTAGTAGTCCTACTCGATCAAGGGCCCACAGATATCACTTCTGTCATATGGGAGAGATAGATTCCATCTACATCACTCACATCCCTCCGCATAATTCATTACATATCCAGTGATCGCCTTTATAGTCCACCCTGTTACGGGTGACGTTTGACGATACCAAAGTACATAACTCCTTATATAGGGAACCGTAGTGACTTCAGGTCTAAGGATTATTCATACTAATAGTCACATGAGAAAGTTTATGATACTCATATGATAATTTATGAAACTTTCTCATGGTGGGTCAATTCAGTACACACTCTAATGTATACTCATGTGTCAACTTGATATCACATATCCATGACTTGTGAGTTTAAGTCATCAATTGACCTGCATGCTAGTCTCCATGCATTAATATTGTCTTAATTCTTGACTAGGAATGGTTTAGTGTAGTGTTCTCTACATCATCTCACTATCGATTCAACCAATCGATATGATATAGATAAGAACCTACTACCAAAAACATTATTATACTTAGTTATTTGACACAAATATAAAGTATAATAACCAAACTTGTCTTTATTAATAATAGAATATGATACAAAAGTCTCTAGTCAATCATCACATAATTGACTCTAGGCTCCCACTAACAGATGAGCATGTCCTCAGCTCGGGGTATGACCGAGCTTGGGTCGGGACTTTTTTTGAAGATTGAGATACTTAAGGTATTTATATCTGGTGACGTGATCCTCTGAGCTGACTTATCCTATCTTGACCCGACATCACGTATCTTTGTTCAATACAAATCATTTGAACTTTCAAATTCTCAATAATCATGTAAATTTGCAAACATTGGTTATAATAGTCACGCTGATCTAATCACAAAATCAAGCGAAGAAGGCAAGTGAATGAGCCATTTGTCCTGTAATATCAATACCAAACATAGTGAGAACTGTAAGTACCTTGGATTGGTTTTGATATGTTCAACGAGTCAAGCTAGGTCTTGGTTAGTTTGATCCTTGTCTAAGTGTGCAGGAGCTTAGGAGTACGAGCAGAAGACGTAGCGAGCGAGAAGGATGACAGGGAAGAGAGCCGACGGGCTCGGTGCATCCGAGGGACGAAAAAAACTCCGGAAGAGTACACCGGTGGACGAAAAGGGCGTGTGCGACGTCCGAGGGATGAGAAGCCGGAGAGGAAGCCCGTTCGAGGAGAAGATCGGAGTTGAGTTCGAGTGAGGTTAACTCTGAATGATCGAAAATCACTCAAGCGGATGAAGACGGAAAAGTCAACGCGGGAGTTGTTTTTGACCAAAAGGTTAACTGAGGAGCCTTGGATGCCTTTGAGGGTGCCTCAGTTAAGTAGATTGAATTCTGCGCAAAAGCAGAACTGAGGCGCCTCACTTGTGACTGAGAGCACCTCAATTTGGAATTGAGGCCCTCGGTCACAATTAAGGCGTCTCAGATCGAACCTTTATCAAAAGTTAACGTTGGCTATCGTAGATAAAACTTACCCATTGAGGAGGGCGTCTTGGATCACATCTGAGGCGCCTTAATGCCACGTCTAGCACAACGACAACTTATCTTTTTGGACTATAAATAGCCCCTAGAGCTAGGATTAAAAGAGAACAACTCTTATTCATTTTTCTAGTCTTTCTACGAGCTTTTCAACCTCTGTAAAAGGCTTCTCTGCCTTCCACGAAGAAGATCATTAGTGCGTTTTTAACTGTCTTGGATTAACAACCGTCTTGGTTGTAACCAAGTAAACTCTGCTAGCCTTTACATTATTTAAGTTGATGTTTATGGTGATTATTATTTTGCTTAACTAATTAAATTATTGTTGCTAAGATATTGTAAAAGATTAGTTTAAATTTGTAGGACTATTCATCCATTCTAGTTGGCCTACCGGGACTTACAAGAACTTGTTAGAACACCATATATCAATGTTCAGGAATTAGACTTAGTGTAGAACTGTAGGAAAAAAAAGGGTGAAACAACATTATAGTCTTTTGTTCAATCACTCCGAAGAATCAAGTATCAATCTAAGGATCACGCATCGCATGGTGGCTAGTTTGAACTTCAGGTAAAAGCTCACAAAGGTCAGAACCAATAGAAGAAAGAAAATGGAGTCTTGTCTTTGATTACCTTCTTACTATAATGCAGTGCTATTGTTTTGTAGAGAGAAATTTTGTCATGTTAAACCTGATTAGGCTTCCATTTGTTGTAGTTCTGTTGTCAGTTATCTAGTTTGAATCCCTCTTAGTCCTAAACAGAGACAATATTACATGTAGTGTTTTTAGTTGATGAAGATTTCCTCAAGTTTCCATGTTCTCTTTCTAAAATTCTCTTTGGATGAGTTTTCACAGAAAGTGAGAAAGAAATTTAAGCAAGTGAGTTTCTGCAACACAGGTAGCTAGCAGAAACAGTTGTTTTATGTTTTCTGGAGTTTGAACACTCCAATGATTAACTAGCTAGGTTTTGTACTGACTTGAGCTTGGTCGTGCTCAAATGGTAGGAACATGAGTTTGGTTGGAGCTTGATTCGACCTCAGCCCTTCTCATGGCGCAACTTAAACTGAAACCCATTTTGTCGTGTGATGGGTCCAATTGAATGTGCATTAATAGAATTGTCAGATAGGCCAATCCGTGGTGGGATGGGTCAGTCTGTAGCGGGCTGGTCATATAGCGGGGCAGGCCGGACCGTAGCAGGCCGGTCATTAGACGGGGTGAGCCGACCCGTCATATTTGCGGATTGGGAAATCCCTAATCCAACTCAATCCAAGTCGGATTGCGAGTTAGGTGGGCCAACCCACTAGCTTATAATTTTTTTTTTTAAAAAAAATAAAAATGTATATTTTTAATATTTTAATTCGGAAAGATTTTATCAATCAAATATATCTAGAAATATGTATTTTAAATATTAATGGATATAAATGAGTACTTATGAGTGTTATTTTTATTTCAAATTATAATAAAGAAAAATAATAAATTGACATAAAACATGATTTGTATGTATTTCTCAATTTGTGGGCTAACTCAATCCCGTCGCAGGCCGATCCGTGCGGGTCATGTGCCTAGGTGGTGAGGCGCGCGACGGGTTTAGATTGATAAAATTTCGATTCAATCTATTTAAATTATTTGGCAGGGTGGATCAATATGATGAATTTAATCCAAATTGACGGCTTTGTGGGGCGTGCCAAGATAATGGGCCTAATCCAAATTGATGGCTTGATGCATGAGTTTTGTTGATATGGTTGATTGAAAAGCTATTGATAAATAGGATCAAAAAGTACCACTGCAAACAAAGAGCTTTTACTATGTTTTGTGATAGGATGAACAAAACAGGAACATAGAAAAATCTGGTGCCTGACATTTCATTTGGAATTTAGGATTAAAGTGGCAAGTGACTTGTATTGAATTTAATGAGTTTGCTTATATCAATACAATTGGTTATATATTTTAATAAGGCTGGTAGTAGAGATTATTTTTTTTAATACCTATGATGGATCAAAATAAAATATTATATTATAATAAATAAGGTGAGATTTTACATGCTAGTAGTAAGTGAGTTTGAGATTTTCAATGCATTTGTATTGAGCTGAAAATATATTTAACATTTACTATTTTATGAATCAGTTTTGTAAGAAGACATGTTAAAATGAATTATCATATTATGCATTTTGACAAAAATCTCTAAATTTTGATTCATTCCAGTTAAATCTCAGTTATAAATCTATTTTATATGGGGTGTTAAATGAACTAAATATTCATGGGTAAATTTAATATTTGATTTGATGAAAATTTATTTATGTTCATATAATACCTACATGATTAATTAAATAATTTATTAAACTAAATAAATAAATTTGTATATATTTTATGTTTAGTTCTTTAATATTCATAAATAAAAATTATCAATCATATTCATTAATAAAATTCAAATTAACATAATACATATATATATATATATATATTATATATATATATATATATATATATATATAATAATATATATATATATATATATATATATATATTATATATAACATAAATAAATAATTTATTATCAAGCTCAATAAATGATTAAATAAGTTTAAAATTTTAATAATTTCTAATAAATTTGAATTGAGGGTGATTATAGATAAACAATTATTGATTTGACTCGATTATTTTATTAAATGAATTTGAACACTGTAAAATAAAATTTGACTCGTTTACCCTTCTAATTTTATAATCCTAAATAATTTTTATATATATTTTTTTACTTTAATTTATTTTATCCCATACAAAACATTTGAGATGATTTTTTAACCATAAAGTGCATCTATTTAAAATTTACATTTGGGCCAAAACAGGCTCAATTATGCCAGCCCAGCTCTAAAATCCGCTCCATCACTATATAAATATCCACGCTCTATTCTCTTGAAACAAACCCTAGCGGCCATTCGGTGCTTCAGGTACGCTTCAAACTCGGATCTCGTTCTTTCTCGTCGTTTTTTCAATCTCTCTTTCAAATCTCTCCTTGTTCCTGCTATTTCTCTTTCCTTCTTCTTAGTCGATTGCTGGTACAGCGGCGTCGATCTGAAGCAGATCGCCATGGTCGAACGCCTCATGAAGCCAGCCAAAACTAGCCGTCGACCTATGACCGAGCGGACTCTTCTTTTCCGCACGAGCCTCGCTCTTGTAAGGATTCGATACATATCTTGTTCGGATGGTACATTGTCTCTATTTCAGCTGGTTTTTGAGAGGATCATTAGCTACTTTTGCTGATAACTGCGATTTAGTGTTTCGCTAAATCTCGCGCACCCATCGGGTTTTCTTTTTTGCTTTCTTTGTAAAACATGAGGATATTTTTGTTGCGATTTTACTGGAATTAGTAATCTAGATGAACAACCAGTCATAGTCAGGTAGCTGCCAGTGATCGATTGGCTGATACAGTTACATGCCTGGAAAATCAATGTTGCCCCATCGTTACACGTAACACTTCTTCTTTCGATATCTTCCGTGCTTATGTGCTACATCAGGGCAGGACATCGTTTATTCCCAGGAAACTATTCAGATTATAATTTCCAGTACTGTGTTTGGTTGGTGAAGTAATTTGTTGGATTTATCTTTTATTTTAGAATGGTGATCTTACAGAACATGTCCAAAGTGGTTTTAAGTCCTTTTATGGGCATGTTCTATGTTTGAAAAAAAAAATTTAATTCCTTTTATGTAGCTTTTTATGTCAAAGGTTTATTTGTTAAATATTATACCACCTTATCGAAAATATGGATTCATATGTTACTTCCGCATTATATTCACTTTCATCCTTTCATATTTATTTTAATTTTAATTTTAATTATATATGAAATTCATATGTTATATATATATATATATATATTATATTAATATATTTATTTTTCAAATTTATTTTGATATTAATATTTATTTTTATTTATATTAAATAAATATAATTTTATTACATAATTATATTTAAAATAAATAATAATAATATTTTTAAATAGATTTATTACATGAATTATTTTTTCTTATTTATAAGTTTCATTTATTTAAAGTTAATGTTAAATAAATTTATCATTAAAATATTTTTTTAAAAAAATTACACGTTAAAAGTTATTTGACATTAAAAAAAAAAATTCAAAAATGAAGCTTTAACGCGTTTTCACAGTTGTGAGCGCCCTACGTTGAAAGTAATGTTAATATGGCGTTATAACTGTCTATTAACAAACGAATTCAGGTGCTCTAATCTTCAAGTATTCTTCGGCACAATGGAAATCTTTTATTTGATTCCAAATAAAACTTCTAATATGTTTGCATCGATCAGTGCTCTTCAAGTATTTGTTTTTTTTTTATTTTTTATTTTATTTTTTGCTTGTAATTGTCTCTAAGGTTTAGTCTTTTCATTTGAATTATAATATTAAGTACAAAGAAATTTTCATAACAAAGAAAGTTTGTGCGATAATGTCATAGCAAGATTCGCTTTTATCACGTTGAAGTTAAAATAGCAATACATCCATCTATCTAGTATGTATTGTATTGTCTTTTGTGATTTTTTTTTTGTCAATCTTGAGATGTATTGGTGGGGACATTGGGAATCAAATTATTTGTCATCAGTATGTATTATGTTGTGAGTTTATATATTTTAAAAATTAGGTTTTAAATACTGCAGTTTTGTAACACGTAGATGAGTTTGTGCCTAGGATGAAATTTGAGGCGTAAGTTGGGCAGGCTTTCTTTGACTTGATTTAGTTTGGGGTGTGCTCAGGCTATTTCTAACTACAAATACCTACAGTAATAAAATAATTTCAACATCAAATATTATTTAAATTTTAACTAATTTTATATCACAAAAAAAATTTATTAGAGTAATTTATTTTTTTATTTATAATTTAATTATAAGCTTGAATTTTAATTTATGTTAAGTAATATATTTTAAATTATTAAATAATATTAAAAATTTAATTAATCAAATGTTTATAAATATGAATAATAAATTTAAAATATATTATTAAAAATTTATAATAAATAATTTATATTATTATAAACAATGAGGAAATAATAATAATAATTATAAATTAATTTTTATTTATGATACTTAATAATATAATATTTAATAATATATATTATAATTGATTTTATTAATTATATTATTTTTTAAAATTAAAAAAATCTTACAAAATTTTCATACCAAATATGATGTGGGAATAATGCATTATCATTTTTGGTGACACTATTTCCATATCAAATTTGGTATGGAAATTTGGTATATGCATTGGAGTAAAATGGTGTTAATTTTATATTAAATATAGTGATTTGGTGATGGTTTTATCAATGTTGATTAATCTTATAATATAATTTATCCTATTGGTATGCGAAGGGGGTTTTCTTGTCATGACGCACTTGAGTATTGATCGAAGATTGATTGTTGGGTAGTTGATCGGATGATTGGAGAGGCTTGGTGGGATGGAAGGGATAGTCAGGCGGGTGCTCGGGAGGGATAATTAGTGAAGATCCTTGTGTAGGGCAAATAGACTAATTGGGTGGATTTCCGATGAGGCCACTCTGATGACTCTTTTCGGATTTTGGCGAGGAGAGAATGAGAGGAGAATTGTAAGAGAATTTTTCAGCCTTCTCTTCTTCTAAGGGGGGGGGGGGGGGGGGGTACCTTTATATATGCGGTGTGACGGACAAAACTTGCTAAAGTATTATGAAGAATTTAATGTGAATTCGTCAATAGACTTTGCTAGCTGACAAAGTGGTTGAATATGACATCCCCTTGCCTAACAACTGGACCTAGTAGTAGGGCTGTCTATCTTTCTTAATTGCCCGACACATCGGTGGGATTGTGTTGTATTATTGTTCCCTATCAAGATTTCTCAAATAACTTCCATATTTCTTTGGCGTGTAAACAATATCCTCCGTATGAAGTACGGGCTTCTTTAGGGATAGTCGCCCAGCCATACTAGGTCGATCGGCGGGTTGCGACGCCACTTCCCTAGGAGTCTCATCGAAGCGGTCTGGCCTTCGCGAAGTCGTGACCACACATACTTGAGTGAACTTGACCGTGATCATATGGTCAGGCGAGCCTCCTCGCCCGACGAGCTCACGATCAAGCACCGTCGGGCCCCTGGGCTACCCTATGCTTGAAAGACCTTCCGACAACCTTTCAGCTATCGGCCTTGGACTACCTTGACCGTTGACTTGGCCTTTTGCTCAACCCTCCACGACTAGGTCATCCCTAGGGCTTGGTCCAAGTGGTGGGCCCCACCTTTATCCAGATCTCATTCGCTTGGATCACATGTCCTCCCTTCGAGTCTAGTTGAAGGAGACAACGAGACTTTTGACTGGGGTGGTCGGTCGTGAGTGCCTCACTAGGGCCGTCATCCGCCTTCGTTGATTTCAGAAAGGTGTCTTGCTGTTACCGAGGTGGCGCCCATGTCTTTATAATGGCGCCCGTGGCTTCGGTCCCCCCTTTATTTATTACAGACACGTGTCATCCTTCTATTGGGTGTGGTTGGTAACCACACCATGTTGGGTGGTGTCAGACGCATCTTTCCGAGGTCCGTTATCCCTTGGCGTAGATAAACGACTGAATCCTGTCTTTTTCCATTCGTCATCAGACGATCCTCCTGCCCGGACTCGCCTATAAATAGCTTCCAGGGTCCACCTAGGTCATTTTCATCTCTTTCGCTTCTTACTGCTTCACACTCCTCGGTGGCCAACAATTGCTTCTTCCCGATCCACCACCTTCGGTGGTTTCTCCGACCTCTTCTCCATTCGGGTTAGTTTTTTGGGCAGCTTTTTTTTTTTTTTTTTTTGCTTTCGTTGAATCCCTCGAGCTCACTCGACCAACCCTTTATTCTCTCCATGGTCGCCCCAGTCGTTGTTCTTGGTTTGTAGTGCACGACCTCTGGGTCCACCATGGGCAGTCATGACTTCGACTCCCTCTGAGAAGAGTATCATGTGCCCCTCGATTATCGCCTAATCATCCTTAATAGTCACGACCGACATTATCTCCCGTCGCTAGGCTTCTTCACAGTTTTCCGAGATCAGATCCTAGGTAGACTTAGATTTCCCCTATATCCCTTCACCATCGAAACTTGTAGATATTTTCAAATTCTCCTCTTCCAGCTATCTCACAACGCCATACATATCCTGTGCGGGACCATCATCCTTTTCACCCTCTATCGAGTGTCTCTCCGCTCTCGAATCTTTCACTTCTTCTATTGTCCGAAAAAACAAGAGCTCGGGAACTTCTTCTTCCAAGTCTGGGCTAAATCTTCATATCTAGATAAGATCCCCAGCTCCAATAAGGGTTGGGAAATTTATTACTTCTTTATTAACACTACCTCGGCCACCAGTTGGTCGACCGATTGGATTGAGGATTTACCTTCCCAGCCGGTGGTCGGGAAGAATTATCGCTCCGACCTCAAGTGTGAGTTGGCCTTCTCCCGGATCGGGAGTCTTCGCTTCCACGACATTCGCTTGCTTAGCGAGGTCATGCTTTACATCTTCGGCCTAAGTTAGATGCCCGTCGCTCTACCAACCTCCTTAGGTAAGTCTTTCTATCTCATTCGAATGCTTTATGGTTGACATTAAAATGTTTGAATTTTGCAACCCAAATGATGTAGGATACTGCCCTGGAAAAAATGTTCGGGTTGGAGAATGCCAAACTAAATGCTCGGGCGGTCGACGAGTTGGCCAAAAGGGTTGTCTCCCCCCTCGTCGAAGCATCGTCCAGTGAGGAGGTACTTCTAGCAATTGGAGATGCCCTGGCCGGTGGGGACTCTCCGGCGGGAGAGAGCCTCGGACCCTCTATCTGCGCCGCAACACTCGAAGCCTGCTCGGAAACTCTCGTCAGGGAGATCCCAGAAGATGTCGTGGATACAACTGTCTTCGCTGCGGTCGCACCCTCTGTCCGGTTGCATCGTAGGAAGAAACGTCGCTCGGCCACCCAGTCCGTGCCTTTGGCGACCGAGCTGGCAACCGAGGCTTGCGACCTGACAGTCTTAGGTTCCAGCCAACCCGGCCGCGACAAGCGACATCGCACCACCGAGCCTGGCTCATTACCGCGCGTCGACCGAGAGGGGATCCTCGGTGGTGAACTGTCCAAGGATCCTTCTTCTCCTCGAGGTTTAATGGCCATCGGGACTTCAGCTGGCCTTGGTTCCTCCTCTGCAGCAGCCCATCTGACCAGTCGCTCGTTCACCTAGAGGTCCCCTTAGCCGATCTCAACTCTTCTACCACTCCTGTGCAACAGGTAAGCCTGCACGAGGATTTGTTGAAATGTTGGGATCAGGAGATAATGGCTACTCATTACTGGGCTCTGATCGTCTTAGCTGACAGCTTTTTTATGGATGTCACTCAGGTAATCTTTTGAATCTTCAATCGGCCTAGTCGATTGCTTTTTCTTGGGGGGGGGGGCTAATCTTAAATCTTCTTTCGTATTTCAGTTATGGGTGGCCTACAAGGGTGTGGCCCAGTCTTTGGTGTTCAACGCCCATGGACGGCGGGAGGCCAAGCGGCGGGTGCAGGAGCTAGAGACCACTCTGAACCACTCGACCCTGCCTCCTGGTGATGAGGGGACCAACCTCCTGCATTTGGAGGTCGTGATGTTGAAGGCTCAGTTGGCTGAGGCCAACGAGCAACTCGAGGAGGAGAAATGCCAGTCGGTCACTACCGAACGGGTGGTTGCCTAGGCTCTCAACCGAAGAAGAAGAAGGCTTTGAGCCGCCAGGTCCACGCCCGGTCGAACTTAGTTAAGAAGATAGCGGAGGGCAAGGCCTTAGTTGTCCAACTGAAAGAGTTGGGCGCCTCCCACCACCAAGCTCAACAGGTGCTGACCAACAAGGATACTGGGTTGGCCGCCAAAGACTCCGAGCTGACGGTCAAGAAGGCGGAGCTAATCGCTAAGGAGGAGAGCGGATGCGCTCTGTTGGGGCAATCTATGGTCTGGAGTGACCATGTGTTTTGATGTTTGGGCAAAGGGTTTAAGTTAGGTTCATCCTTGAATTTAATATGTGTATGTGAGTGTGCAGGTTTGCAGGATATACATAGGCTTGGTTGAATGTCTTTAGGTACGGTAAAGGGTGGCATGGAGGCAAGCTGTGGGCTTGTGTGCGCATCCGAAGGACTATGGACAAAGCATGGACGATGAGCCGAGGGAAGCGGACTTCGATGCGTACGTGAAGGATGGCATGAAGGCAAGCCGAGGGCTTGTGTACGCATCTGAGGGATGAGGGCCAAAGTCGAAGAGGGCTTGAAAACAACAGATCGAGGCTGCTGGAGCAGGAATGATGAGCCGAGGGACGCGGACTTCGATGAATGCGTGAAGGATGACATGGAGACAAGCCGAGGGCTTGTGTGTGCATCTGAGGGGCGGGAGCCAAAGACGAAGAGGGTGCGAAGGCAACAGATCGAGGTTGTTGGATGAAGAGTCAACCAGGTTGTGAGGGTACGAGTGCTGAGTGAAATGTATTCGGGAAATCCTAGGGTTCGAGTGCTGAGAGAAATGTACTCGAGGAAGGGAAGTCTTAGGTGTAAGGGTGTAGCAGTCGACTGGTGTATGCCATAGAAGGATCAGTCGACTGTAAATGGAGCAGTCGACTGGTGGTCAGTCGACTGGTAATGGACTAGTCGACTGGTGTGGCTGGAAATTTCAACGTTGGGCTTGCAACAGTCGAATTTAGGTGGGACCAGTCGACTGGTAATGGACCAGTTGACTAATAGCGAGTTTCTCAACTTTGAGCACTATTTAAAGGGGCTCGATTTTGATTGAGAGGTTTTGACGAAATGAGCTTGGTTAGATCTCATTAGTAGTCTTTGTGCTCAGAAGTGTTGTCCGGGTTGTGGCGAGGTTTCTTCACCCATAAGGAGCTACATGAGCTAGCCGGAGGTCTTCTGGGGAGTCATCCAACGACGGATCGAGATCGTCCACCTTACGGATAGCCGTGGAGTAGGAGCTTTATCTCCGAACCACGTAAATATGTGTGTCATCTTAGTTGTTAGTTTATGTTATTTGTTATTCCGCTTGCGCACTAACAACGTGTAGGAAGACGAAATCGAAAAGTTGTTATTCACCCCCCTCTAGCAAACGGTAAGATCCTAACAAGTGATATCAAAGCGAGGTTCGCTCGTCTACGGACTAATCGCCGGGAGAGCAAAAAGCTAGAGGAAGATGGAATCGGAAGGTCTGCTAGGATGGGATATTCGGATCCCACCTCCATACGATCGAGATGACTTTAAATATTGGAGGAAGCGATTGGAGACATGATTCTAAATAGATTAGGATCATTTGACCGCATTTGAAGTGTCATTTGAAGCTCCAACGGACAAGAAGGGAAAATGCCTTCGACCTCGGTATTGGACCAAGAGTCAAACGAAAGAAGCGGAGGTGGATAAGGAGGTAACTCGAATTCTATTAAATTTATTACCTTCATATATTGTATCAAATGTAGGAGAATACAAGAATGCATATGAGCTATGGAGAAAGGTGATAGCTGATAAGCACCATTTTATTGATTATTTTAATTGCTAAAATTCATGTTTGACCCATGTTTTTATTGCTTAATTATGATTTTACCCTAGGTTTTGGAATTTTATCTTATTTTGGACTTAATTGCAAAATTACATAATTTTTGGATTATTTGGCCACTAATTTTCTGATATATTTTTGTAGGCATGAAAGGATCCTGGACCTAGGGCGTACTGGGTCAAACTTGAGTCGGATGTGAACCGGATCGAATTATCAAGCCTACGATTAATCCGGGCCGTCCGATTCAAGAGCGGCTAGATCTGAGCCATCCGAGACGATCTGAAGCAATCCGAGCTAGGGTTAGGGTTGATCAAGCTCTATGATCAAGATCTGAAGGTTTCATCCCCATCAGAGCAAGATCAGCCGTTGGATCAAGCAAGGAGGGCTCTAGAGCGTCCATTCACAGATAGAGTTGATCTGGACCATCCGTTGCATATCTGGAGGATCCGAGCTACCACAAGGCAGATCCTGACCCCAGATCATCATCATAAAAGTTTGGCTCAAATCAGATCAAGATCTACCGTTGGATTTCATCAAAGCAATCTGAGCCGTCCATTTGTTTCTATTTAATCAGAAACTCCCCAGCCTTTCTCCTCGTCGCGTTTCCTTGCCGTCTTCTTCGTTCTTCGTTTTCTCTTCACTGTTTAGCTAGATTTCTTCCATTCAAGGGGCGCGACCACTTAATTCTTCATCGGGATCAAGGTTTGGATCGCTGGAGGATACTTTGTTGGAGATTTCAGATCAAATTCGCGCCGGACAGAGCTTGTTTGAGGGTTTCGACAGCTTTGTGGTCCGGGAGCTTAAATCTCAGCCACAACTAATTTCCGACGACCTGGGCCACTTGTAGGGGTTCTCAGGTGAGCTCAGGTCTTCCCCAAATCACTATCGCAGCTCAACAACTGAGATCAAAGCTTTCGGATTGGAAATTTCCCCAACTGTGCAGTTTGAGCAGAATTTACTAAGCGGAGCTGTTTTCAAGCGAATTGCTGAGCTTAGGGGTTCGAGGCCAGCCTTTGCGTGACGAACAAAGAAACCTTGAGATAGGGAAGCATTGAGGAGTAGCTTAGATAGTTTAATTTCATTGTTTTAGCTGTAAATTTCGTTTCTGCTTCGTTTCTTACTGTTTTCGAATTTCAGATTGGTTAACTTGGTTTAATGCAATTGTTTTGCTTAAATTAGGATTGGTTTCTACTGGTTTAATAGCTAAGGAATGTATTTAGTGGATAGTTGTTTTTAATTCTAGTTTAATTCATGCTTAAATGTAGCGTATCAGTTTTTCTCACTGTTTCTGCAATTGCGTATCAGCAGTTTCTAGCGTATCAGTAGCCTTGTAGTTAATTCATTATGATTATCATTCTTAAAGTTAAACGAAGACTTTAGTGTGCTATTGTATTTTAGTTCAGCTTGTGTTTAGTCTGGTTTATTCAGAATTTCAATTTCATCTCTTCATTTGCAGTTTTCAGCTCTGCGTAACCTTATTTCTGAACTTCATATTTGATTTCTGCTTATCCAGCCATCAATTCCTTTCTTTGTATCAAATAACAATTCAACTTGGAGTTGTACCAAGTTAAACTCAACTCTTAGTGAACTTTCACACTTGATGTCAGCCCCATTTATGTTCAGTTTATCCCTGCAAAAGTCAGTTAATTTCTGCATGCCATGCCATTTCTGCGTGCCAAGTTCATTTCTGAACTCTCGCATTTGCTTCTGCCTTTTAAATTGTTGTTTCCGCATGTTAGGTTTCAGCACATCAAAAGATCCTGTTTGGTGAATTATTACCTCAGTTTTCCTCAGGATTGAATGAAGTTTGCATTTGCTTTGTGCTGAATTTTTTCATTTGGATCAATTTCTGCATAACTGTATTTCTGCATCATCCACTTTATTTGCTGCATCATACAATTTTATTCCTTCATTTTCGAGTGCAACACATCAAGAGGTTCTGGTCTGGTGAATCCTTGCATCAGATTGCAAGTTGATCAAAGAGTTTCCGCAACCGTTCTGTTGTTGGAATGCTGCAATTGAATCTGAACTTACCAGTCCATGCATTCGATAGCTTCAATTTGTTGTGCAGAGTTTTAGTTTATCATTGCTGAAGTTGTGGTAATGGAATTTAGCTCTGCCGGATCTTATCTGAACTCAAATTGAACTTGCTTCATGTTTGCATTCCATTTCTGATTTCTGAATGTTCCAGTGAGCAGTTTTGTTTCTGCAATCCTGCAGATTTGTTGAGCTGAGTTGTTGGAATTCCGAATGCTATGTCTAGTTCGTATATTCTTGAGCTCTAAATCAGTATCTTTTGTAGTTACATCATTTCTGAATGGTAAACCTACTTTTCAGCATTGTTAAGCTTGCATCTTAGCTCTTGGTATCAAGTTTTCCCTTTGCGGCACTTTTGTATCAAGTAGAGGCTTGGCATTAAGTTTGTAGCTGTTTGGTTATAAAATGATTTGCATTTGATTTGTTTAGATGTGTAATTCCTGAAGACGTTCATTGCATTGGTGCTAGTCGAAATCAGATTTGATTAGATAACATCTTTGACTTCCAAATTTGACAAGGTTGAATTCATTAGATAAATTGTCCATTGATTGAGTCATTGATTGCTATCACTTGTTTAGCTTATTAGCTAAATTTCCTGTATTTTAATTGCGATTTCATTGTCATTTGCAATCCAAAACCCAATCATATTTGAAACCCAACAACAATAACGACACCTAAATACAAGCGCGAATCAAACAACGTCAACTAGTCCCTGAGAAAAATACGACCTGTGGCCCCTATATTACATTTTCATACTTTTGATTGTAAAAGGGTTTCCAGTATTTCATTTATAAATTCTAAATTTGAGGCCCACATTCGTGACAGCATATTTGGGCCTGTCAATAGCTCTATATGAAAATTCGACAAAAAGACAAGGAGAAGAAGAGTCCAAGGAAGAGGGGTCATTAGTGCAAGAGAAGGAGAAGGACAAATCAGAAGTTGAGTCAAGTTCAACATCCGAAGAGGAGGAAAAAGTTGAATCGTCCACATCTTCAAGTGAGGAAGAAATAGAAGAAGTCTCCACTTCCAAAATTGAGGGGGAGAGATCATCCTCAATACCGGAGCAAGAAGAACCTTTCACCTCCACCAAAGCAAAGTGAAAGGAGCACATAATTTACTTTGGGTGCAATCAAAAGGGACACTACAAGGACAAGTGTCTATTGGGTACGAAAAAGGAGGTAAACCCTAAACTCAATTCAAGTAATTTGAAAACTAACATGAGTTATAGGGATGGAGCAAAGAAGGATAAGAAGCATATAAGGTGCTTCACATGTAGTGAGCTAGGACACTACCACACCAAATGTTCAAGAAAAGGAGAATTCAAGAAATTAGAGCATTTGAGGAAATGAGAGAAGAAGGAGAAGAAGAAGAGCTCAAGTCAAGGCGGAGCTTCAAAGGTAAAAGGAAAGGTAATTTCTTATTTAAAGTTAAATCGAATTTCAAATTCTTATTTACTTGTTAAAAATAATCATGGATTTAGGTATAATGATAGGGATAGGGTAATGATGTAGATAATTCTAGAAAATCATTATCCATGGCTAGACCAAGAAAGACTCAAACTAATATGCCTAAGGAAAGGAATGTGGTTAATGATCGAGGCACAAATCCCAAGAAGGGGAGACATATGCCTAGGAAGGTGGGTAGGTCTAGGAATGTCCAAGGTGGACATGTTGACTCTAGGGTTAGAGCTCTAGAGTTGGAAAATCAAGCCTTGAGGGCAAAACTTGATAAGTTAGAGAAAATCATAGATAGATTCACTATTGGATCTAAGGGTTTAGGTATGGTGTTGGGTGGTCTAAAACCCAACAATGATAGATCGGGTCTAGGATACCGATCTAAGGTCTCCAATGCCAATGAAAAGAAGTATTCTAGGGTAGCATATAATTATGACAGGAAGGAAAAATCCAAAAATGACAAGGGGATGCCATTAAAAGGAATGAAAAATGTCTTAACTAAGAACAAGGGGTCCACAGTTAAGAAGGCTAAGGTTGTAGACCAAAAGTTATCAGAGGTACACCGGTGTGGTCTAGTGTTTATTGAGTCACCTAGGGAGGTGGCTAAGGCTAAGAGCTCAAGGGGGAGCTCTAGGAGCTAAGATGGGACCCATGGTGTATGGATCCCGGGAGGATTTCTCTCGGATGTCTAGATAGGTTAAGAAGTATGCTAGGGTAGCATATAATTATGACAAGAAGGAAAAATCCAAAAAGGTAAGGGGATGTCATTAAAAGGAATGAAAAAGGTCTTAACTAAGGACAAGGGGTCCACAGTTAAGAATGTTAAGGTTGTAGACCAAAAGTTATTGGTGATACACCGGTGTGGTCTAGTGTTTATTGAGTCACCTAGGGAGGTGGCTAAGGCTAAGAGCTCAAGGGGGAGCTCTAAAAGCTAAGATGGGACCCATGGTGTATGGATCCCGAGAGGATTTCTCTCGGATGTCTAGATAGGTTATGAAGTGTGCCAAGGGATGTGGAGATGGATTTGGAGTTTCAATCCTAGGGTTTGGCACATTGGATTTGTGTATCATGCATGGAAATATGACATTGGGGTCATAGAGCATGAAAGATGATTTTTGATGTGTAAATACCATATAAACAAATGCTATGGATGCATTGTGGTTTGGTATGGGTAGAGACATTAAGAGGAGGTCAAAACTAGGACTTTAGGTCAAGGTTCAATTGAACCATTTAGCTAGTTTTGGATTTGTGTCAATCTTGGGAATAGTGATAGATACATTTTTTAGTGTATTTTTTCCAAGTAGATATCTACCACAAAATTCTCCACAAAATTTGGGAATTTTTGGAGATTTATGGAATTTCTGGTGCATTTCTGAATTTGGGTCAGAAATGCTGAAATTGGGTTTTTCAGAGTATCAGTCGACTGGTATATGGGGCAGTTGACTGGTCAAGGCTGAAAGAGTTTTTCAGCGGTCAAAAGGTGTCAAAATGATGTAAAACAAGTGTGTAATCTTATGGGGGTTAGTACACTGTGTTTATGATCATTAGGGGTTAAAGGTTCCAATAAGAAGGAAATTGTTGGAGTCTTTTTGATGTGTGGCAAAGGGGGAGAGGTGTTGGGTTTAAGTGGGAAACCAAATACGCCTTTGCAAGAAATCCTAGGTCCAGGAGGAGCTTAGGTAAAAGGGGAGCATTGTTGCTCATTTGGTGGCATTAGGGGAACCTTAGAGAAGTTCTTAAAAAACCTTTGTAAGTCCAATGTAGGGGGAGCCTTAGAAAGGTTTTAAAAAGTCCGTTTTGGTAAAAGTCCTAACTCTTGGGAAGGTTAGGTGTGGGGATGCCTTGAGATAGGATACATGTTGCTTTGCATATGCATTGGCGGTATAAGTCCAAGGTGGAGCCTTGGCAACGTAAGTCCAAATGGTTGTTAGCTTGTTTTTGCTATTGTTTTCCCTAACTTAAACGTATTGCCAAACATAAAAAAGGGAGAGATTGTTGGGGCAATCTATGGTCCGGAGTGACCATATGTTTTGATATTTGGGTAAAGGGTTTAAGTTAGGTTCACCCTTGTATTTAATATGTGTATGTGAGTGTGTAGGTTTGCAGGATACACATAGGCTTAGTTGGATGTCTTCAGGTATGGTAAAGGGTGGCATGGAGGCAAACCGTGGGCTTGTGTGCGCATCCGAGGGACCATGAAAAAAGCAGGGATGATGAGCCGAGGGAAGCGGACTTCGAGGCGTACATGAAGGATGACATGAAGGCAAGCCGAGGGCTTGTGTGCGCATCTGAGGGACATGGGCCAAAATCAAAGAGGGCTTGAAGGTAACAGATCGAGGCTGCTGGAGCAGGAACGATGAGTCGAGGGATGCGGACTTCGAGGCATGCGTGAAGGATGGCATGAAGGCAAGCCGAAGTCTTGTGTGCGCATCTGAGGGACGGGAGCCGAAGACGAAGAGGGCGCGAAAGCAATAGATCGAGGCTGCTGGATGAAGAGTCAACCAGGTTATGAGGGTACGAGTGCTGAGTGAAATGTACTCGGGAAATCCTAGGGTTCGAGTGCTGAGAGAAATGTACTCGTGGAAGGGAAACTTTAGGTGTAAGGGTGGACCAATCGATTGGCCCTGGGGCAATCAACTGGTGTATGCCACAGAAAGATCAGTCGACTGCAAATGGGGCAGTCGACTGGTGGTCAGTCGACTGGTAATGGATCAGTCGACTGGCGTGGTTGGAAATTTGAACGTTGGGCTTGTAACGATCGAATTTAGGTGGGACCACCAGTCGACTGGTAGCGGGTTTCTCAACCTTGAGCACTATTTAAAGGGGCTCGATTTTGGCTGAGAGGTTTTGACGAAATGAGTTTGGTGCTCATTAGTAGTCTTTGTGCTCAGAAGTGTTGCCCGGGTTGTGGCGAGGTTTCTCCACCCACAAGGAGCTACACGAGCTTGCCGGAGGTCTTCCGGTGAGTCATCCACCGACGGATCGAGATCGTCTATCTTACGGACAGCCGTGGAGTAGGAGCTTTATCTCCGAATCACGTAAACAGGTGTGTCGTCTTAGTTGTTAGTTTATATTATTTGTTATTCCGCTTGAGCACTAACAACGTGTAAGAAGACGAAATCGAAAAGTTGCTATTCAGCCTCTCTAGCAAACGGTAAGATCTTAACACGCTCTAGAAGACCAACTGACTGTCCAGATCATCGAGTTTTTAGCCCGTGACGGGGAGATCACCCGCCTACACGAAGAGCTGGCCGCTTTGAAGGCCTACCAGGCTGAAGAGTCCGCTCGGCTAAAGATGCACCACGTGGAGTATATCAACTCCCCCACCTTTGGTCATGTTGGATGACCAATATGTTCAAGTACAGGGTTGAAAGTGTCATCCAGCAGCTGAAGGAAGCTGGGCACCTACCTCAGGACCCGCCACCGAATGTCGTGCAATTATCCCAGGTCAGAGAAATCCTCCTTTCGGACCTCTTCTATCCCTTTACTTAGGATTAGCTTAGTTATCTTTCAGCCTTATAGTGTTTTACTTTTGTCCTTTCAACCCTCGGGACTTTATTATTGAAATGTTTTCTTTTGTTCGTCTGACCTTTCATGCTCAATGAAATGCCTTCTAATTTGTATACTCATATCTCTACCCAGCTAGGCCAGCCCGACTTGTCACTCCCTATCTTAAGTACGGGCCCTTCACTCACA
>JAGFNQ010004619.1:579385-590847 GCA_024364735.1 Boesenbergia rotunda
CTCGGGTGGACCGATAGGATCGTAGGCGGCCACATCCGATCGGGCCCTGAGGTCAGTGGGTGTGTGGGAGAAGATCCACTTATAACTCGCTCATGAGCGAGAGTCTGGACACTACTCGGGTGAATCGATAGGATCGTGGGCAGCCACGTCCGGTTGGGCCCGGAGGTCGGTGGGTGCATGGGAGCAGGGGACTACCTAATTTCTGATTTCTTTACTCCCGCCCGAATAACAACGCAAGCATTACATATGCCACCCACTCCCCGAGCGGCCACACAAGCCTCACATAGCTCATTCATTCCTTGTACCATTGCAGGTGGATTGTGCTCCAAGACTGACCGAGCTTCTTCCCTTGCATTCCTTGTAGGTAATACATCTCCGATGCCAACTTCTGAACCACCTTGAACAACCCACCCCATTGGGACCCCAGTTTGCCTATATCGCCGACCGACTTGACTCTCTTCCCTACCAAGTCGTCGATCTGAAATGCCCGAGGCCTAACCCTTCGATTATACCTCTATTGCATCCATTGATGGTAGGCGGCCATCCGCGTTGCCGCTCAGCTTCGAATCTCCTCGACCAGATCTAGCTCCAGTTGTCGCCTCTCCCAATTCTCTTCATCATGCAGCCTTAGCGGTCGAACGTGCACACCACTTCTACCGGTACCACCGCCTCGGCTTTGTAAACCAGCTGAAAAGGCGTGCAGCTCGAGCCCTCTCGCGGTGTAGTCCTCAAGGCCCATAGTACGTTGGGAAGCTCGTCCACCTAGGTCCCCCTTATATGATTCAGCTTCACCTTCAATCCTTGAAGAATCTCCTTGTTGGCCACCTCCGCAAGGCCATTGCTTTGCGGGTATGCGATCGAGGTGAACGCCAGTCTTAGAGTTTCTTGCCTTAAAATTGTCGGTCGTTATCTGAGACTAGCCTATGTGGTATTCCGTAACGACATAAGGTATTTTTCCACAAGAACTTTATAATTGCCCCCTCCGTTATTCGACCCAACGCCTCTGCTTCCATCTATTTGGAGAAATAATCAACCGCTACCAATAAGAACTTCTTCTGAGCGGGAGCGAGGGGGAATGACCTCACAATGTCCATCCCCACTGATCAAAGGGACAGGATACCATAGAAGCCTTTATTAACTCAACAGGCCGGTGAGACAGGCTTTAATACTTCTGGCAAGACAAACAAGTGGCGACTAACTGGTCGGTGCCCTTCTGCAGCGTGGGCCAGAAATAACCCTAGAGCAGGACCCTTCTGGCCACCGACCGGCCACCCGCATGGCTTCTCCAAGATCCTGAATGTATTTCCCTCAACGCGTACTCCACCTCCTTCAATCCCAAACACCAAAGCAAAGGTTTGGAAAAATCACGCTTGTAAAGTATGTCGCCGATCAGGGTGAACTGGGCGGATCTTTTCGGAGCATCTGTGTTTGAGACGGGTCGGTCGGGAGGACTCCCCGTTGTAGATAGGAAATGATGGGAGTCCGCCAATCGCTGCCCAACTCCAGCTCGACTTGCTACTCAACCTAAGCGATGAGCATAGTCTGAGCCATGGGTTGAGCTAACATCCAAGGGGTAATGGCCTCAACCATCTTAGTCAACTCGTCTGCTTTGAGATTACCCTATCTCGGGATTTGGCACAACTCTTCCTGGAACCCGAGCTTCAGTTGCTCGTAAGCCTCCAAATAGGCTCGTAGCCGTTTACTATTAACCTCAAACCGCCCAGCTAACTGCTGCATGATTTGCTGTGAATCTGAGTGAAGGATAACTTAGAAGCTCCAACATGCTTTGCACTAGTCCCGACCTGATGAATTTTCAGTTGACGCACTTGGGACTTACGAATAGGCTCGTAGCCGTTTACTATTAACCTCAAACTGCCCAGCTAACTGCTACATGACTAGCTGTGAATCTGAGTGAAGGATAACTTAGAAGCTCCAACATGATTTGCACTAGTCCCGACCTGATGAATTTTCAGTTGACGCACTTGGGACTTATGGGCCCAATTGGAGTCCTCGTACGTGGGCCCTCCTGAAATGATGTTTACGCCCCCCTGCATCGCGTTCCGCTGGTTGGCTTGTTCCTCATTGGCTTCTGTAGCTTCAGGCAGATCGGCCAGTTGGAATAACTGTAGGACAATGGGTGTCTCTGCAGGAGCTGCCCTAGGAGCGCGAGTGTCTATGCGGAGCCAGCCGGGCTACTCCTTGGTCGATGGAAATCTGCTCCCATCCCAGCTGTTGGCACTCCTGGGTGATGTGCGTGTGACTCTGGTAAAATGAGTAATATGACCTCTATCTGGTCGGATTACATCCCTAGGCCACTTTCTGTACCTGTCGGTATTCCGACCCTGGCCTATTGGTAGTCGCTCGGGGACTTCGAATGGGCCCTCCTGGAGGGTTGGCCCATTGAGTCGGAGAAAGGGTTGGAGTTGAGCCTACCTCCTTTCGCCGAGCGGCCTGCGCCTCATCCACATCGACCTACTTGACCGCTTTCCCCAAGAGGACATCAAACTTTTGGTCGGTTTCTTGATCAGCGAACTGAAAAATTCTCCATCTTATAGCCCCTGGGAGAAAACATTGATCATTACCTCCAGAGTGGCGGTCGGTATGTCCATCGCCACCTGGTTGAATCTTTTAATATAGGCCCTCAAGGACACTTTTGGGCCTTGCTTAAGGGCAAAGAGATTGAGGCTTATTTGGTGGTTTCTCCAGCTACTCGCGAAGTGCTGTAAAAAGAGTTTCCTGAAATCCTTGAGGTTTTGGATTGAACCTCTAGGGCCGATCGAACCATCGCTGAGCGGGACCGGACGATGTGGTTAAGAACATCTGGCACTTGATGCCGTCAGTGTACTGATGCAGCAGGGCTGTATTTTCGAATTTGGCTAGGTGCTCCTCTGGGTCTACGATCCCTCCATATTCCGGGATGGCCAAGAGTAAAACATTCTTGGGAATGGGGTCTCGGAGGATGTGGCGAGAGAAGGGAAGACCCGACCTATTTGGAGACGTCTGATCGGTGGTAGCCTTGCCCTTGGTCGGGTTGTGGGGAATCGCATGGCTAGAGGAGGGGATCTCCATATGATTCGACTTAGCCTCATCTTCCTTAGGTCGGAAGAAGGCTTGGGGGAAATAGGCGCTTGCACCCAGGTGAGTACCTACTCCCGGTTGGGCGGCTACCATTGCGGTCGAGGCAGCTGGAAGCCTGGCAGACAGGTTGCCACTCAACGGTTGTTGCTGTCTCAGCTTCTGGACCTTGGCAACGATCAATAGCTCGAAATCCTCTGGTGAAATGGTGATGGCCATCTTATTGGAGTCACCCATCTTTCGACTTCCGATCAGGCAAAGCTTTCCCATAGACGTCACCAATTTTGATCCTATCAGTAAGCGAAGGAGATGACACACTTGAGTGTTGAATGAGATTGACTGTAGGGTCGCCGACCGGATGATCGGAGAGGTCCGGCCGGACGGAAGGGATGGCTGGGCGGGTGTTCGGGAAGGACAATGAGTGAAGATCCCCACGTAGGGCAAAGAAACCAACCGGGCCGATCTCCGACGAGGGCACTCCGACGACTCTCTCCGAACTTCGGTGAGGAGAAAATGAGAGGAGAATTGTAGGAGAATTTTTCATCCTCTTCTTATGAAGGGGGATGCCTTTATATAGGCGAGGCGGCGGAAAAAACCTGCCAAAGTATCCTGAGAAATTTAATGTGAATCCG
This sequence comes from Boesenbergia rotunda, assembly GCA_024364735.1. Classification (NCBI taxonomy): domain Eukaryota; kingdom Viridiplantae; phylum Streptophyta; class Magnoliopsida; order Zingiberales; family Zingiberaceae; genus Boesenbergia; species Boesenbergia rotunda. The sequence continues at coordinate 583,093 of JAGFNQ010004619.1, forward strand.
ACAACAGACCCTACTAGCAGACAAAGGGGTTGAATTTGCCATCCCCCTGCCTAACAACCCGACCTAGCGGTATGACCGCCCACCTTTGTTAATTGCCTGACAAAACGGTGGGATTGCGCCGCATCACTGTTCCCTAGCAAGATTCACCGAATATCCTCCGTACTCCCTTGGCATGTAAATGATATTCTCCGTACGGAGTACGAGCTTCTTTAGGGATAGCCGCCAAGCCATACTTGTAACGCCCGTAAAATCCTCTCAATTTTTACATGAACACTAATATGAATATTAGTATAATTCTTAATGGATTATAGGTGGAATTCTAGTATAATTCTTAATGGGCTTTATGTGGGCTTTTCAAAAAAAAAATAATAATAAAAGGGGAAAGAACCAAAAAGTAGCATTTGCCAATGTTTGAACCTTGAACCTTAGGTGGTAGCAAAGCCTTATAATGCATGTGATAACCAATAGCCCCAACAAGGGTGTGTTGATAGAGATGAGAGAAAAATTGTGGTTAAGGGTAGGGGATGTGAAGAGGCACCATGTGAAGAAGGTGAAGAGGCACTTGTGAAGAGACAAAAAACATTATAAATTGTTCTCTTCTTCCTCCTTCTTTCACCCCCACCGAATCTCCCTCTCCCATTTTCAAAAATCTCATCTAGGGTCTCTCCCCTAGAAAGCTTCACAAGGGAGATCTCTTGAAGACTTAAGACCCCTTATAAGGCCAGAAGAACAAAGGAGGTCCTAAGAGTAAGGAGATCTTCATCGCTCTCAATTTAAGGGTATATAGATTGGTGGTAACCAAGCAAAAGAAGTAAGTCTCCCCTCACCTGTAGTATAATTGCTTTGGGTGTTATGTTGCTTAAATATTAGAGTAGGCCCCTTGAAGGTTTCGTCCAAGCCTTAAAACTATGATTAGGATCAAGTTAAACCCCCAACTATGCTTGCTAATGATTTCCTATGATATGATATGTGTTATATGAATGTTATATGTCACATAGGGTTGCTTGAAGGTTTCGGCCAAGTCCTAGTTTTAGGCTTAGGAGGAGGCTAAAAACCCTAAGTATGATTCCTATTGGCTTAAGAGATCAAGAACATATTTCCATGATTCATCAAATGACATAATAATGTTGGCATGCTTCTATGTTACTTTGTGATTATGTTAGGCCTTATTCATGTATGCTTTATGTTATGCTTCATGTATCCTGATTATGTTTAGGCCCTTTAGGACATACCTATGTTATGCATGACTTATGAATGATGGAATGCCTAAAAGACGCTAAGAGCATTCTTTATGAAAAGAAAGGAAACATGATAAGCTATTTTACTTTTGTATGGGCTTGTACCGGACCCTAAAAAGGTCCTTGGGATGGGCTCCTGCGTTGCCCCTAGGCCGAAGGTTGCCTAGTTCTCTAGTAGGTCGGGATTAGCTATCTTGTATCTACTTAAGGGATGCATGCAAATTATGAATGTGGTACAATGTCGGGCCTTATGTTGAGAGTTATGTTCAAGTACTTATACATATATGTTTTCAAAGAAACATCCCTCATGCATAAAGACATTTATCTCATATTATGTGTCTACTTGAATTATCATACTTGAAGTTGAAGTACTCTTGTGATATGAATCTTCTTTCCATATGTTGTTTAACTTTCTCTATGTCCAATTCATAGCGCATGGTTTTTGTGAGTAGGAAAGGATCTTACTAAGCCTATATGCTTATAGTTTAGTGTTTTCTGTTGGAACCCGGATGACTAGAGAGGGGGGGGTGAATATAGCCAAACACTTTGACCTTTGGCACTTATCAAATTTCTGCACACAACTTTATCAGTAGCACAGCGGAAGAAACAATGGAAACAAAGCAGTGCAGAAAACAAAAGCAAAAAACGAAGGCAAACAAACACAACTAGCAAGATCGTTAACAAGGAGGGTTTACAAGGTTCGGGAATAACTTGCCCCTACTCCTTGGCGTGCCCTTAAGGTGGGTGATCCCTTGATCGTCGGCAGATCAAGCCCCGGTTATCATCGGATAGAAAGCAACCTCCTTCTCGGTGGAGAAACCTTTCCACAGCGTTTCAATCACAGATTTAAGTTTAAGCACAATGAAACAACAAGAAAGATCTTACTTAGCACTTAACAAAGACAAGAACACAGCAAGCTCCCTCAGAGCTCTACCCAGCGACGATCTCACGCGAGAGCCTTCTCCTCGTGTCTTCTCGCTGTTGGACTCGGAGCTTCTTGTTCCCTCCTTCAAGCGCTCAAGTAATGAATGGTTGCTTCACAGATTGTAGTTGCTTGCACAAGATGATGAACTTCAGACCACGCAAGCAAGATGTGGAGAACACAAAGGCGCAGCAAGAACTCAGTTCGCGAACTCTAGAACCCTGCTTCAACGAAGCCTTCTTCCGCCCTTTTGTTTCTCCACTCAGCACCAGGTGACAGCATCTCCTGCAGCCTCCAGCTGCTTCCCTGCCAACGCCAGCTACCACTGAGCCCTCCCTGGACTTCCTGAGCTCCCCTCAGCCAAGCTCCAGTCAGCAGCTCCAGTCTGTAGCTCCAGTCTACAGCTCCAGCCGTTGCAACCTGAGATGGAAAACGGACAAACCTGCTCCAAGGAAAGCCTCCATTGACTTCTCCTTGAGTGTTTGAATCCTTCCCTGTCACCTGCAGCTTGATCAGAGTATTAGAACAGCATATCACTCAGTAAATCAAGAATCAGAAGTTAAGCGCAGAGAATCGGATATGTTCAGACGCGATCAGAGCGTCTGACAGTGCATTTTGAATTAAAGTGATCGGTCACCGGACCGATCAGAGAGTCTCCTGATCGGTCACCAGACCGATCATGCTGGGTCCAGACCAATCAGGCTCCGTCCTGATCGGTCCCCAACGCTCAATTAGAAATCGCGATTTCTTTGGGACTCTCCTGGATCGATCACCAGACCGATCCCAGGTTGTGGATCGATCACCCGACCGATCCATCCCTTTATCGGGCGATTTCTGAGTTTCGCAGTCCAACCCTCCTGATCGATCACCGGACCGATCAGGAAACCTCCTGATCAGTGACCAGTCCGATCAGGTCGTGACCAGACCGATCAGGCTCCGTCCTGATCGATCATAGAGAGGAACCTGCGATGCTGGATCGTTCTCCAGAACGATCTGCACAGTGATCCTGATCGGTCACCAGACCGATCAGGAGCAGTTCAGCAAGGGAACTCAAACTCACTGTTTGCTCCCTGATCGGTCACTCGACCGATCAGGAGCAAAGCAATGAGTGAAACGCATACTCCCTGATCGGTCACCAGACCGATCAGTCATCGCTGGATCGGTCACCAGATCGATCCACGAAGGAGCACCGTGCCAACTCCCTGATCGGTCACCAGACCGATCTAGGGGCTCCAACCTAGCCCTCCAAGCTAGGGTTTCATCCACCTTAGCCCTCCAAGCTAAGGATTTTTCACCTAACCCTCCAAGTTGGGAATTTGCATCTAACCCTCCAAGTTAGGACTTTTTACCTAGCCCTCCAAGCTAGGACTTCTCACCCAACTCTTCCGGATTAGGACTTTCCAAACCTAGCCCTCCAAGCTAGGACCTGACCCTCCAAGCCAGGACTTTTTCACCTAACTCTCCAAGATGGGACTTTTCACCTAACCCTCCAAGTTAGGACTTTTCACCTAGCTCTCCAAGCTAGGACTTTTCACCCACCTCTTCCGAATTAGGACTTTTCACACACCTAGCCCTCCAATCTAGGATTTTCAACACCTAACCCTCCAGGTTAGGATTTTTCAACACCTAGTCCTCCAAGCTAGGATTTTCCATACCATGTCTGATCCCCGATCAGGACTTAATCATAATTATCATAATCAATCTAAACTAAAATCGATGTCAACACCAAAATAACAATCAGGGTTAGACTGCATCAACAATCTCTCCCTTTTTGTTGTTTGACAATCCGATTTTAAGTTTAGGTATTCTCAATCAATTTCTCAACTTCCAGAATCATAGGGGAATCAAGATCCTCCCCCTACAATATAATCATCCTAAACTTAACCAACCAACACTCTCCCCCTTTGTCGAACACCGAAAAGGGGTCTAGAAGGGCTGTTAAGTTTAAACCATACCCCCCTTAAACCCTAGGGGTATCCCAAAATAACAACAATTTGATTGATATTTGATAAGCATATGAACACATATGACAAACAGATATAGGCATGGCAAAACAAGCATATGTATCATATGAGCATGACATCATAAGCATGAACATAGCTATGTATCAAATATGCATATAGTACAGCATAGCATCAACAATAAGCATACGCAAGTAAAATAGACATGCAAGGCAAATTCAGAAAAATCAAGTCATAAAACATCCAGCCAAATATCAAGATGCAAGACACATGCATCAAAGTCAAAGTACAAATAAAGAGGACACTCATCGTAAAAGTTAATGTCATCAATGCCCTACGTGGTCATCATCTGAGGAATCAGCAATGTAGATAACGTCCCCTGGTAGAGGAATGCTGGGAGACCTACCACCAGGATACGCATGATGGTACCACTCCTCATACCACGCATCCTGGAATGAGCTGATCTCAGAGACATCAGATGCTAGAGCATCGAGACGGCGATCGAAAGACTGACACTCTGAGCTGACCTCCTGTCGCCAGAGCTCGGAGATATGCAACTCGTGCTCCAACATCCGCTCTATCTCCGCAACCTGCCAGCGTAGGTCAGGAGCCCACCCGTCGTAATCTGCAGTATCAGCTGGCGGCCCCTGGTCATGAGCTGCTCTCGGTAGCTCCCCCTCACGTCTGCTATCCTTCCACCTCAACCCCTGGGGCCCGAGAACAAGTCCGGACTGAGCGAGCATGCGACGGTCCAGACGACAGTCTTGTCGAACCATGGGTACAATGCGACCCTGTGAATCATCAATGCCAACCGACTCCAGACAGGCAGTGATGATATGGCCAAATGGCATGTAGACTGTCTGGGTGCATGGCATACTGTGGACAATGATGGAGAAATAGACCGAAGCCACTGGGTCAAAGTCTAACTGCTGATGCATCCCGTAGAGCATCAAGCAGTGGAATGTGTGAATCTCATCTAGATGTTTCGAAGTAGTTGGAAGAAGACAATTGGTGATGATTTTAAACAAAACATAGTCAATGGGAGAGAGGCGAAGAGCAGGAAATGTGGGAAAATCACGGGTGCACTCACCGGAACCCCTTGGCCTGGGATGACCTAGAAAGTACTCGTAGATGGAATCAGGAGTTACTCCATCGAAGGGAACCGGAAGAGGATTAGGAGGGTAAGGGTAGAGAAAGAAATCATTTTCTGACCGGCGACAACCAAGAAAATCAGTAAAAGTCGATCGATTAAAATCAAGGTCGACACCGGCAACACGAGTCCTCCACCCCGTTCCCTCTCTACTCACCATGTTATTATAGAATTCAGAGACCAAGTCAAGGTTGATCGGCCTCTCAAGGTAAAGAATGGATTGAAGATTATAATGCGCAATAACTTGTCGGACTGTTGGGCAATGTTCATAGATGAAGGATTGGTTTATAGTTCGACATGACATTAGTTTGAAATTGTGCCACTGGAAGTTTAGAGCCAAAGTAATATTCTGAAATCTAGTATGTGAGGGTGGTGGAGGCCTTGGAGGAGGTGTAGATGTTGAAGGGCCTTTGCCCTTTGAACTTCCCTCCATAGGTTCCTTACCCTTAGAAGATTTTCTAGAGATTGGAATTGGTCATACGAACATGATTTAATCAGGAATTGATCACACACATAATTTGAATCAATTGAGCAAGGTTGACACAAACATAGTTTGAATCACAAAAATTCAAGAGTTGATCATACAAAGAGTAATCATCAGGTAGATATTAGATCAAAAGGAGAACAATAATGAGGTGAAAGATAGATTTGAACATAATCATATGGTGAAGCATGGAAAGAAAGGTCACGACCAACACAAGAAGATCACGGCACAACACAAAACATGATTAGCGTTAAAGCATAATCTATGAACTAATCTGAAGGGAAAACTGAGACAAAAACTTACTTAGGTGTCATTGGTGTGTTTCTTGAAAGTTGAAAGAGCAAGCTTGCGCAAGGAGAAACTCGGAGCAAGTGAGATGAACCGCAAACCCCTCAGCAAGAGAGAACGTCGCAGGACGCCGGAAGAAGACATAGCTCGGAAGAACCCCTTAGGACCGCACGCGCGCACTCACGAGAGGAAGACGAAAGCACTGGGAAAGCTCTCGCACGTAGCAAAGGTTGCGCAAGTGGGAGGTTTCGGCGTTAGGGTTCGGCAATGAAAGGTTTCGAAGGAATTAATCGGTTGGTGGATCGGTCCACCAACAACAATTTAATGTGTTTGTACGAATCACCGTTTGATCTGATAGCGCCCAGACCGATCAGGCTTTAGCCTGATCGGACTGACCTGGGCCTGATCGGTCGGGTGACCGATCAGGAGCTCTCCTGATCGGTCGGGTGACCGATCAGGAGCTCTCCTGATCGATTGGCTGATCGATCAGGACACGAACAGTAGGGTTCGGAGGGAAACCTGTGAGCCCCCTGATCGGTCTGTGGACCGATCACCATAGGGTGCCAGATCGGTCTGGGGACCGATCCAGGCTAGCTCAGTAAGTTTGGTCAAGATTTCGTAAAGTCACTGCTACCCCTCCGATCGGTCTGTGGATCGATCGTTACAGGATGGAGCCAGATCGGTCCGGGGACCGATCAGTCCTACTCCTGATCGGTCCAGTGACCGATCAGGGTTCCTGAAACTTTCAGATACGATCTGAAACTTTCAGTTTCAGATTGTTACATGATTTCCAAGGGGATTTGGTGAAGGATATCGATCTTGGAAGCCGTCCCTCGTCTATAATTGATCACCAATCAAGGATCAAAGGCCCTTAGGGTTTGAACAAGCCACTTTGCTCCACCAAAGTGGACTCAAACTCAAACAACAATCATTCAAACAATTTGTGCCAAATCCAAGGTTCCAATCAAGTTTTCTTGATTGGAATGTCTAAGTATGATCATGGAGCCAAATACACATATGTTATGCATTGGTTTTCCCCATACTTGGTCACCGAAGTGATTATTATCTCGTCAACTTAATTTCTCAAGGGATGCATTGACATTTTGAGAAATTGAGTTGATCCTAACATCTCACCCCATATCTAGCAAACAAAAATGTTTTGGTAAACCTTATAGTTTGTGTGAGATGTCCCCAAAGTTACCCAATTATTTCCCAACAATTCGAAATAATCATGAAGGGTTTTGTATGCATTTAGGAAAACTATAAAGCACGACACATTCCCAACTCCCGTTTTAGGAAACTAAATTTATTTTCGGGGAGTGGTTTAGTGAAAATGTCAGCTAGGTTTGATTTGGACTCTACATGTGAGAGGACAATATCTCCCCTAGCTACATGATCTCTAATGAAGTGGTGACGCACTTCAATATGTTTAGTCCTAGAATGATGAACTGGATTCTTGGTTAGGTTAATTGTGCTAATGTTATCACATAACACTTGCACACCCTTGTAACTCAATCCATAGTCCTCTAAAGTATGTATCATCCACAACAATTGCGATACGCTCTCTCCCATGACGATGTATTCTGCCTCGGTCGTGGAGAGAGCAACACAATGTTGCTTCCGACTTGACCAACTTACTAAGGACGAACCTAAGAATTGGCAACCCCCACTTGTGCTTTTCCGGTCCAACTTATATCCAGCGTAGTCGAAAT
>JAGFNQ010004619.1:593703-643714 GCA_024364735.1 Boesenbergia rotunda
TATAACACTTTTCAAGTTCGGGAGAGTTACCTCTTCATCATCCGAAGATGATGAAGCCGCGTTTGATGAGTTGGAAGATGCATCACTGCTCTCTTGATCTCCCAATGCCATGAGTGTCCCATGCCTTGTGCTCTTCTCCTCCTTCTCTTCATCGGATGAGCTTGAGGATGACTCATCCCAAGTGGCCTTCAAGGCCTTCTTCTTCTTCTTGAATTTTTCTTCTTTCTTTTTGGATTTCTCCTCCTTCTTCTTTAGTTTTGGGCATTCATTCTTGAAATGCCCTTTCCTACCACACTCAAAGCAAGAGGCATTAGTCTTATCAAGTTTAGCTTCACTAGAGTTACCTCTACTCTTGAAGCGTCGACCCCTTCTCATCATCCTTCTCACAAAGTTTGCCATCTCGGAGGATGAGGAGCCGCTGCCATCTTCTTCGGAATCGGACTCGGATTCGGAAGAGGATGAAGATGAAAAGACCTCTTTCTCCTTCTTCTTCTTATTGGATCGATCCCCTGCAACTAAGGCAATCCCCTTCTCCTTAGGGTCTTTGTTAGCCATTTCATGCAATTCCATTTCACAAAACAAATCATCTAACTTAACAATGGATAAATCCTTGGATACTTTGTAGGCATCTACCATGGATGACCACAAAGCATTCCTTGGAAAGGTTTTCAAGACATACCTCACAAGGTCGCGATTCTCGACCTTTTCATCAATCAAATGAAGCCCATTGAGGACTTCCTTGAACTGGCTATGGAGCTCACTTACTGTTTCATTCTCCTTCATGGAGAGATTTTGGAGTTGGTTGAGGAACAAATCCCTCTTGGCGATTCTTGAATCTCGGGTGCCCTTATGGAGTTCGATGAGATTGTTCCACAAGTCCATTGCACTTGTGAAAGGACCAACCTTGATGAGTTGGTCTTTGTTCATGCAGCATTGTAGAGTGACAACCACCTTCGCGTCGGCTTCACTCTTTCGAGTTTGTTCGGCAGTCCATCTCCACAACTCAAGTTCTTTGCCTTCATCATCCTTAGGAGGGGTGAATCCCTCCTTCACCGTGAACCAAGTGTTGATGTCCATCTTCAAATAATATTTCATCTTCGATCTCCAATATTGGAAATCTGCGCCATCGAAGAATGGAGGTCGGGTGGTGGAGAAGCCTTCTCTCAACGCCATGGGTGTAGCTCTCGGTTGTTAATCCGCAAAATCAAAGCCCCTCGCTCTGATACCACTTGTTGGAACCCGGATGGCTAGAGAGGGGGGGTGAATATAGCTAAACACTTTGACCTTTGGCACTTATCAAATTTCTGCACTCAACTTTATCAGTAGCACAACGGAAGAAACAATGGAAACAAAGCAGTGCAGAAAACAAAAACAGAAAACGAAGGCAAACAAACACAACTAGCAAGATCGCTAACAAGGAGGGTTTACAAGGTTCAGGGATAACTTGCCCCTACTCCTTGGCGTGCCCTTAAGGTGGGTGATCCCTTGATCGTCGGCAGATCAAGCCCCGGTTATCACCGGATAGAAAGCAACCTCCTTCTCGGTGGAGAAACCTCTCCACAACGTTTCAATCACAGATTTAAGTTTAAGCACAATGAAACAACAAGAAAGATCTTACTTAGCACTTAGCAAAGACAAGAACACGGCAAGCTCCCTCAGAGCTCCACCCAGCGACGATCTCACGTGAGAGCCTTCTCCTCGTGTCTTCTCGCTGTTGGACTCGGAGCTTCTTGTTCCCTCCTTCAAGCGCTCAAGTAATGAATGGTTGCTTCACAGATTGTAGTTGCTTGCACAAGATGATGAACTTCAGACCACGCAAGCAAAATGTGGAGAACACAAAGGCGCAGCAAGAACTCAGTTCGCGAACTCTAGAACCCTGCTTCAACGAAGCCTTCTTCCGCCCTTTTGTTTCTCCACTCAGCACCAGGTGACAGCATCTCCTGCAGCCTCCAGTTGCTTCCCTGCCAACACCAGCTACCACTGAGCCCTCCCTGGACTTCCTGAGCTCCCCTCAGCCAAGCTCCAGTCGGCAGCTCCAGTCTGCAGCTCCAGCCGTTGTAACCTGAGATGGAAAACGGACAAACCTGCTCCAAGGGAAGCCTCTATTGACTTCTCCTTGAGTGTTTGAATCCTTCCCTGTCACCTGCAGCTTGATCAGAGTATTAGAACAACATATAACTCAGTAAATCAAGAATCAGAAGTTAAGCGCAGAGAATCGGATATGTTCAGACGTGATCAGAGCGTCTGACAGTGCATTTTGAATTAAAGTGATCGGTCACCGGACCGATCAGAGAGTCTCCTGATCGGTCACCAGACCGATCAGGCTGGGTCCAGACTGATCAGGCTCCGTCCTGATCGGTCCCCAACGCTCAATTAGAAATCGCGATTTCTTTGGGACTCTCCTGGATTGATCACCAGACCGATCCCAGGTTGTGGATCGATCACCCGACCGATCCATCCCTTTATCGGGCGATTTCTGAGTTTCACAGTCCAACCCTCCTGATCGATCACCGAACCGATCAGGAAACCTCCTGATCGGTCACCAGTCCGATCAGGTCGTGACCAGACCGATCAGGCTCCGTCCTGATCGATCATAGAGAGGAACCTGCGATGATGGATCGTTCTCCAGAACGATCTGCACAGTGATCCTGATCGGTCACCAGACCGATCAGGAGTAGTTCAACAAGGGAACTCAACCTCACTGTTTGCTCCCTGATCGGTCACTCGACCGATCAGGAGCAAAGCAATGGGTGAAATGCATACTCCCTGATCTGTCACCAGACCGATCAGTCATCGCTGGATCGGTCACCAGACCGATCCACGAAGGAGCACCGTGCCAACTCCCTGATCGGTCACCAGACCGATCCAGGGGCTCCAACCTAGCCCTCCAAGCTAGGGTTTCATCCACCTTAGCCCTCCAAGCTAAGGATTTTTCACCTAATCCTCCAAGTTGGGAATTTGCACATAACCCTCCAAGTTAGGACTTTTCACCTAGCCCTCCAAGCTAGGACTTCTCACCCAACTCTTCCGGATTAGGACTTTCCAAACCTAGCCATCCAAGCTAGGACCTGACCCTCCAAGCCAGGACTTTTTCACCTAACTCTCCAAGATGGGACTTTTCACCTAACCCTCCAAGTTAGGACTTTTCACCTAGCCCTCCAAGCTAGGACTTTTCACCCACCTCTTCCGAATTAGGACTTTTCACACACCTAGCCCTCCAAGCTAGGATTTTCAACACCTAACCCTCCAGGATAGGATTTTTCAACACCTAGCCCTCCAAGCTAGGATTTTCCATACCATGTCTGATCCCCGATCAGGACTTAATCATAATTATCATAATCAACCTAAACTAAAATCGATGTCAACACCAAAACTGTTGATGCAGTCTAGCCCTGATTGTTGTTTTGGTGTTGACAACGATTTTAGTTTAGGTTGATGATTATGGTGATTATGATTAAGTCCTAATCGGGGATTAGGCATGATATGGAGGATTCTACCCTGGAGGGCTAGGTGTTGGAAAAATCCTAACCTGGAGGGTTAGGTATGAAAAATCCTAGCTTGGAGGGCTAGGTGTTAGAAAAGTCCTGATTCGGAAGGGTTAGGTGAAAAGTCCTAGCTTGGAGGGCTAGGTGAAAAGTCCTAACTTGGAGGGTTAGGTGCAAATTCTCATCCTGGAGAATTAGGTGAAAAAGTCCTGGCTTGGAGGGTCAGGTGCCTAGCTTGGAGGGCTAGGTTGGATGACGTTCTAACTCGGAAGGGTTGGGTGAAAAGTCCTAGCTTGGAGGGCTAGGTGAAAAGTCCTAACTTGGAGGGTTAGGTGCAAATTCCCAACTTGGAGAGTTAGATGGAAAATCCTTAGCTTGGAGGCTAAGGTGGATGGAAACTTAGCTTGGAGGGCTAAGTTTGAGTCCCTGGATCGGTCTGGTGATCGATCAGGGATTCTGGCACGCTGCTCCTTCGTGGATCGGTCTGGTGACCGATCCAGCGATGACTGATCGGTCGGGTGACCGATCAGGGAGCACACAGTCAGGTTGGGAACCTACTGTGCTGCTCCTGATCGATCTGGTGACCGATCAGGGAGTATGCGTTTCACCCATTAACTGGCTCCTGATCGGTCTGGTGACCGATCAGGGAGCGAGCAGTGAGGTTGAGTTCCCTTGTTGATCTACTCCTGATCGGTCTGATGACCGATCAGGATCACTGTGCAGATCGTTCTGGTGAACGATCCAGCTTCGCGGGCTCCTCACTAAGATCGATCAGGACGAAGCCTGATCGGTCTGGTGATGACCTGATCGGACTGCTGATCGATCAGGTGACACCCTGATCGGTCAGTTGACCGATCAGAAGGCTTAGCCTGTGAAACTCAGAAATCGCCCGATATAAGGGTGGATCGGTCAGGTGAACGATCCACGACCTGGGATCGGTCTGGTGATCGGTCCAGGAGAATCTCAAAGAAATCACGATTTCTGATTGAGCGTTGGGGATCGATCAGGACGAAGCCTGATCGGTCTGGAACCAGCCTGATCGGTCTGGTGACCGATTAGGAGGATCTCTGATCGGTCGGGAGACCGATCACTTTAATTCAAATTGCACTATCAGACGCTCTGATCGCGTCTGAACATCTGATATTTGCTGCCACTTACCTCTGATATTTGATTTACTGCGTGATTTGCTGCTCTAACAGTCTGATTAAGTTGCAGGTGACAGGGGAGGATTCAAACACTCAAGGAGAAGTCAAAGAGGGCTTTCCTTGGAGCAGGTTTGTCTCTTTCTCAACTCAGGTTGCAACTGCTGGAGCTGCAGGACTGAAGCCGCTGACTGAGGGAGCTCAGGAAGTTCAGTAAGGGTTCAGTGTAGCTGGCGCGTTGGAAGTGAGGCAGCTGGAGGCTGCTGGAGATGAGGTCACTTGTTGCTTAGTGGAGAAACAAAAGGAACGAGAGAGCTTCGGTGGAGTAGAGTTCGATAGTTCTTCAGCTTGTGCTCTTGAGTTCCAGTGCTTTGAGTTCTCCACATTAAGCTTGTTGTGTTCTTGAAGTTTCCATCATTCCGAGCAAGCAATTGAGAAGCAATCATCCATTACTTGAGCGCTTGAAGGAGAAAACAAGAAGCTTGGAGTCCGACAGTGGGAAGACACGAAGAAGGGTTCTTGCGTGAGATCGCCACTGGGTGGAGCTCAGGGAAGCTTGCTGTGTTTTTGTCCTTGCTAAGTGTTTGAGTAAGATCCTTCTTGTTGTTTCTTTGTGCTTAAACTATATCCTTGTTTGAAACACACTATGGAGAGGTTTCTCCACCGAGAAGGAGGTTGCTGAATTATCCGGTGTTAACCGGGGCTTGATCTGCCGACGATCAAGGGATCGCCCACCTTAAGGGCACGCCAAGGAGTAGGGGCAAGTTATCCCCGAACCTTGTAAAATCTCCTTGTTAGCGATCTTGCTAGTTAGTTTTCGGTTTTAGTTTCTGCACATCCTGTTTTCCATACTTCCGTTGTGCTACTAACAACTTCGAGTGCAGAAATTGCTAACTCTTCAAAGGAAAAGTGATTGGCTATATTCACCCCCCCTCTCTAGCCATCTCGTCACCAACAAAAATAACAATCAGGGTCAAACTGCATCAACATTTTCCTTATACTGCAGAAAAGGGTAAGGGCATGCTAAACTAAAGGGAGCAGAAGGAGTGCAAAGATGAGTGTGGCAGTGGCATGGTGGAAGATATCCTGTTACTTATGCTTGCTTATGAATCAAGAATTTACTCATGTCTTAAGTTTCCGCATTGTTACACTTGTTGATGCTAGATTATCATACTAATATGTCATACTATGTTTTATGTTTGGTCGTACAGTACAACATGTTATGCTATGTTTTGTGTTCATTTCTAAAATACGATATTTCCACAACTAGCACTTGTCATGAAATTCATGTTTAGAGCTTGCTTGTTTAAAGACTCAATATGGATTATGTAACATGCTCTAGGGTGTTGGAATTTGATGCCTACACAGTTCGTTTCATACCTTTAAATTTCATGTGTAAACTCTAAAATCTATGTTAATGCTCACCTGCTTTTATGGGGTGTTCGTACTCACATGCCACGGGTTAGGCCGTAGGTTGTAGTGAGTCTAGGATTCCTCTCATATAATGTCATGCTTGCTTAGTAGCTCATTCCCCATCTAGAGTCTTATATACCGTAAGTTTACATGATTGCATAATGTACTTCTTGAGTTAAAAGTTTGAGTCAAGTTGTGCACATGAATACCAAGTATGCTCCCATGATATAAGTGTTAGATATCTTGGATATCTAGTGTGAATGGAAAACAGGTGGTGGGACTTTAGTCCCACATTGGAACTTTCTATTGAGTAGAAAGTGAAGTGGAGAATAAAGAGACTCTCTTGTGAGTTGGGCTTTAGTCCCACATTGGGAGTTTTAAGGCAAAATGATTGGTTTATATTGTTTCACAAGCATGTTAGTTGTGAACAAATGCTAGGGGAGAGGCTCTCTCTCACGCGTGAGTGCGCAGGGGGGGTGCAAATCCAGGGTCCGGATTTGTACTGAACCAAGTGAACTCGTGTGCGTGCATGACTCGTGCACGTCGAATGTTCGACCGGTCGGGGCAAAATTTGTCTAAGCAGACGAACCAACATTTTGCCAAATTGATTTTTGCTCAAATGTAACTGATGCATTAATTTTGATTAAAGCGAGATCAGTAACCCCCAGACATTTGGATCTGGTCGGGTAAATGACAGCAAATGACGATTAATTTGTCATTTATCACTGCGGGGGTCTGAGCCTATATAAGGAGGTCGTGACCGAGAGCAAAAGACACAGACGCTGCGAAATTCTCCTCCACTTCACCTCGTTCCTGACCTCCGCTGATAGCTGTCGGGTACATTCTCAGTTCGTCACGAGCAACGAGTGCTCCGTTGTGCCCGTGGTCTACTGTTGTATCCTGAGAGACAGAAGTCCATCTGACCTTCGAAGCACCGTCGAAGGAGGACGAATCTATTTCAAGGAAACTGCGCTGCGCAGGCCTCAGCAAATTCCTGGTCGGTCAGGAAACGCCCGACCACTACTCGGGAGATCCTAGTCGGGAGCTTCACTCGGGACTCCACTCGGGAATTTCAGCTCGGGAATTCCACTCTGCTCGGGAGACATTACTCCGGTCGGAAGCTTCACTCGGGAGCTTCACTCGGGACTCCTCTCGGGAATTCCATTCGGAATTCGGAAGACGCTGGTCGGGTCGGGAGACTCGCTCGGGGGCTTCACTCGAGAGCTCGGGAACCTCACTCGGGAGCCTCACTCAGGAGCTCGGGAACCTCACTCGGGGCCCTTACTCGGGAGCTTCACTCGAGAGCTCGGGAGACTGCAGTTTGAGGAAAAGCAGCTCGGGCCACTCAACAGAGATAAGTTGAAATTAGTTTCAATAATTTCAATTTAGTGTAAAATCTCCGAAAGGAGCCCTTCTCCTCCAACAATAAGATGTGTTTACATGTTTTAAATTGTTCTATTGCGTTAAGGTATATATATATATTCATGTATGTTCGCGTAGCGTCGCCTTTCCCTTTTTATAAGGACAGGAGGGGCGGGCGTTACAATACTAGGCCGATCGGCGGGTCACGATGCCACTTTCCCAAGAGTCTCATCGAAGCGGGCTGGCCTCCGCGAAGCCGTGACCACACTTACTCGAGTGAACTAGGTCGTGATCATGTGGCCGGGCGGGCCTCCCTGCCCGGCGAGCTCACGGCCGAGCACCGTCGAGCCTCGGGTTACCCCATGCCCGAACGACCTTCCGACAACCTTTCAACTATCGGCTTGGGATTACCTTGACCGTTGACTTGACCTTTTGCTCAACCCTCCACGACCAGGTCATCCCTAGGGTATGGTCCGAGTGGCCCTCGCCTCCGTCCAGATCACATTCGCCCGGATCAATAGTTATTAATGCTTATAATATTACATTATATTAGAGCAATAATATTATATTTTAGCAATTAGTTCTTGTAATATTATTCTATCTCTATGGAGTGATATAGTTGGTTTTGAAAATTTTAGGATAAATTTTCAATGTGTTGTTCGATCTATTTCAAGATTTTTTTTTGATAGGGTAAAATATTTGATTTATTTGTTTGTATTTTAATTGGGGGTTGACAAAATCCTTCTTGTTATTGATGTTTGTATTTCTTCGGGGTGTTGGCCATACTTGTTGACATCATATTTGTATTGGTATTTATTTCAACATATCAGGGTTAATTTTTATTTTAAAAAATATCTCATTGAATGTTAAATTTTAGAGAAATTTCCTAAATTTTTTACATGTAAACTTAATTCTCTTTTCAATCTTTGTGTCAGAATAAATTTATTTTCACTCCCTACCTGTAAAGTTTCTAGTGCTTCAACTACAAGTTTATCGAATTATCCTCAATTTTTTTAGATACAAAAAGCCTGAAATAAAGTATAATTCTTCATAAATTCAGCATTATCTAATTAAAATATAGTATATTTTCTATCAAATTAAGTACTACCTAATTAATTCATCCTAAGTTAATCAATTGGTATGAACTCCCAATCAATTGATCAAGTAAAAAAAGAATTATGCTCAATTTGATAAAAAATATATTAAATTTTAATTTAAATATATTGAATTTAGAAAGAATTATATTTTTTTTTGAACTTTCTGTATTCGAAAAAAAGGATGATACTCAATTTGATATAAAATATAATATATTCTAATTATATGATACTGATCTAAGGAGGAATTATGTCTCATTTTGGACTTTTTAAATATGAAAATAAGGGGGACAATTAGGTAAATCAATATATATTAAGGAGATGGAGCAAATGAAATGAGGGAGTGAAAATAAATTGTTTCTGATATACGGGCTGAAGATAATGTTTAAGATGCAATTGGGAATTTAAAAATAATTTACGATTAAAATTTTCTTTTGTCAATTTATTTTTTTTTCATTTGAAGACTTGCTTTTGCTATGGTTTCGGTCCGGGTCTCTTAACCAAGCCACTCCATTGTTTATGAGTTTATTCTTCAATTGACACACCGGTTAGAAATTATATTCACCTTCTATTATTTGGGAACTTGGTTTTATGTTTTATTTCACTCCTTGATTGGTTCTTTTTATTTTTTCTTCATAGTACTATTTTGCTATCATTATTAGTATTTAGAATGAGAAGGTGGTTTTTGTTGATTCACATGTATTCCATGTGCTCCATGCTACTTCGATTAGAGCATAAGCTAGTTATGTTTTAGTTATTGAACTTTCACCATTTAGGGTGCAATATTCATTTCATTGCTTCGCTTAGTAGCATGATTCTTATATTGTTCTCCCAAATCTCGCTTTCACGGTTTAGGCTGTTATCATTTCGCTTGTTGCTATTATGAGAATCACTTTTGCTCTCTTTTTCTTAGTCGACCAATGTTTATGTTCGCCAATTCGTCTCTTGCTTGGCTAGGTATTCAACAGCAGTTTCTACCAAGATGTTTATGTTTGCCAATCGTCTCTTGCATGGCTCGGGATTTAGCAGCAGTTGAAAGGTTGACTTATTCAAGAATCTTCGAATCTATGCTTATTTTAACTTCCCCGAAGCATTTGATTGTTTGCTACACCTTTCCTCATATGTGGGTGCATAGGTATCATCATAAGTTTTTCCTCTTTTGAATTTGTCATCCTAAGTTGCTGCTAGATAGAAGAATCTTATCAACGTTTATGAATAATAAATTATAAATGTCAAATTGGAAAAATTAGGTATTATCATAGTATTAGCTAAGTTCACGAGCTATAGATAAGCAAACTCGAATTGTGGACAAGCCTAATAATACATAGGAGGTAATTCACTGGATTTATTAGTCCGAACAGTGACGAATACTTAAGGGAGGATAGATATCTGACTTTGTCTAGATTTGACCCCTAGATTTGATTGTGTCAATGTCTCATACGTTAGTCATCAATTAATTCCATTGGGACGTGTAATAGCTAGATTGGATGTTTCATTTGGATCAATATTAGTTAATCAATTAATATTATATTATAATATTATGAAACTATAATTGTATCATAGTTTTAGCTTCTATGTAATTGTATTATATAATAGTTATGATTCTATAGCATGAGTTAATCCTAAACTCTAAATTTAAAAGAATAATTTTTTTTAAAAATAAAATGTATTTTAAAACAAATGAGACATTATTAACAAAAAAAACACCACATTTTTATTTCTCGGATTATGTTTATTTTATATTTTTAACATTATTTTTTTTTTAAAAAAAAAGTAAGATTGTGATCGTGCTTGGGTTTTTAAGTTTATAAAAAAATTAAATTAACTATGATATATATGGACTGTGATAAGCTCATCCAACCCACCTTATTTTTGTGCCGGTGTAGCCACGGCGGCACGGCCTATTTCGCCCTCTATCTATTGGAAGCTGCTACTCAACCTGCATCTGAAGAAAGCCTAGTGACATATGCTCAGTTATGTTTGGATTTGCATATGATTACGAAGATCGTCGACTTCTAAAATAAATGAATTAGGTGAGAAGGTAGTCTACTTCTAAAATTAATAAATAAATACTATCTATGACTAAAGCTTGTTCGGTTCCTGAACAGATGGAATCCGGTCAGCCATCTAGAGCTTTGAACATGAAGTGATGCACAAGTATTGAACAGGAGATATCATGATCTCAGATCAAAGGTATTGATGCTCCATTCATAGCCAGTCCAAAGCTGCCCAAACATAACTTCATTGACTAGAATTATATGTTTACAACCCATAATAAAGTGGGGGGAAAAAAACTATGTTTTTACCTAGATAATAATAAAGTGACCAAATTAAACACAGGATTGGTGTGGGTAACTGTAATACTGCTGCAACAACAGATTATGCAAAGCCAGTGATTCGTATTTACAAAAAATATATATATATATATTTTTGGAAAATCAGGCATTCCCTTGATTAGCTTGGATCTCCTTGCTTTACAAAATTAGCTGCCACTAGTCTTCTAAAAAATCTTGTAAACCTCATGGTGTCGGAAGTAAACAGTATGTTTCAGCAATCTTAATCTTGATTAGTTTATCTACTCGGATCCACTGCTGCCCAAACTAACAGTCTCCGCATCCTTATCATCACAGCTTGTTTCGGTTATTTCCATTTGTTTCACCTTTTCAAGCTGCCTTAAGAGATCCAACCTCTCTGGTGCGTATGTGGATGGAATCTATCAAACAAATCAATCTTTTCAGTGCCTGGGTAGCCAAACATTCTGGGAACTGCGATTGGTAGATAAACAAAATACACATACCAGAGCAGGTACATATCTTTGGATAAACGCCAGCATAGCAGCGTGCCCAACTGCAGTAACCTACCGACAATTTACCAGTAAGTTAGCAGAGGGCCAGCAAAAATTAACCAATGAGAAAACTGCAGATCTATCGCAAAAGATTCATGAAATGCAGATCAAATGCAGGAAAGCTTATAGCAGGGGAGAACAGCTCCCAATGAAGCAGATTAATCTAGACTGGTATGCAGATTCTGATGTTCATGTGAAATTAGTATCCTTATAATGTTTGTGGCAGCATGGCATCAGAGACCAGTGAATCTCAAACTTGTGAAAGAAAAGAAACCAGATAGCGAGTATAATGGAAATGATGCTAAGTTTGAGGTTTAGCTTACTGGAAGCAGCATCAGAACCCCAATTGGAATAACAGATGCCAAGTCAGTTAAAGTTCTTCGAAGAGCCTTTTTCTCTTTCTCCGTGAGTTCGTCTCCGCTAGCCGCCCTTTTCAATAAGGCCACAGCTGCTGACGTATCTATGGCTAACAGCTGAGTTCCTTGCCAGACATCCTGCAAGGATGTTGCAAGAATTCACAAATGTAATCCTTCCCAATTCTAGTTATTTAAATTACTCTTGATACGACAACATTAAATTTATAAATAAATATTTATTGTTGGATGCCATTTCTAAGACCTTTTTTAAAAAAAAAAAATAGACTTGCAACATATATCAAAACAATCGCCTGCAAAAAATTCCTGTTAATAATTGTGCCCTCTGTTGCTACCAGAAAGCACCTGCAGCCTACAATTAACTAGGAAATAAAAAGCCTAATATATTTTAAAAAATAAGTTTGGAAAACAAAAAGGAATAATGGAATGATTTTATATATATATATATATATATATATATATATATATATATATATATAATAATAGCAGAAAAAATATTATTAACTAAATCGACATTTAATAAAATTCAAGAAAAATACAAGGAATAAATGGAGAATATTTTAAAAATAGGTATATTTGAATATATGATATGAGCATGAGAAAAAATATATTACAAATTAAGTTATTCAAACAATAAGTATAAAAAGAACTAAATAATTGTTTCAGAACTACAAATTTCATTCGGATATTTCTACCACCCGATATAGCACCACTATCTTACACTGCTACTCACAAACTCATAGAGATAGTGCTGAACATTATCATGCGCAATAAACGGAACAAGACAGGCCACAAAAACTATCTAAGGGGAAATTCAAAGGCAATCTATTTCACAAGCTAGTGTTAAGAAATCCTGATACCAATAGCATCCAGCTAGAACGATGAGCATCCGACTGTGTTGCATGGGTACATAGGTAGTAATTTGGTATTAAATGCATCAGTAGTGCTATGTGACCGATAGCAAGCCTCAAGGTTAAATAGGACAAGATATGAATTGGAGGTAATTTAAATGCCGGTAAACTTATTAGAGAAATAGCTACCCACATGCACATGCACATGCACTCGATAACACACCCACAACCACACATATATATCATCCAAAAGTTGTCCCTATAGTCATCAGCTCATATTCATAAAAGAAAGTGAAGTACAATCAAAGAAGTTTAGGGGAAATACCGTGGTAGTCTCTTTAATCTTTGTCAGTGATTTGGCAACGATATCTTCCTTTTCTGGTGCAGGAACTGATATGTGATGCTTGTTAGGAGATGCCTGCTTGCCTTTTTTATCTGTAAAGTCAGGTTGCTAGAGAAGTATATAGAGTTGTTAGCCGAAACAAAGGGGAAGCTTGAAAAGAAAAAGTATGAGTTTATTTGACAATTTTGAAACATAAAATAAAAGGCATTTGAGATAACAGAGTTAATGTGGACATGCTCAAAACTAAACTGATGCTTGAATGTTACCAAACATGTGTTTTTTATGGAAGAGAACAATTAAAGTCATTAATATAGAATTTATAGCATATCACCTAGTGACATAATACTCCATATCTATATGTACGTCACATCCATTTCAGAAAAGCTTCACCATAATGGCAGCTAATACCACACCTAACTGCACTGTGATGTGCAATTCTACTAAATGAGAAGATTCTATGATTCTATCAAAAATATTTGGATATACTAGTCAGTTACCTCCTCATTCCTCGTTTCATCTGTACTTCTTTGAACCCTCCTCTCAAGCTCAATTAATTCATCCCTTAGCAGTTTGAAGCGACGTATCTCATTTGACTCCTCGTCAAGATTATCTATGTTGACACTGGAGACCTGCAGAAGATTTACTTCTGTAAGTAACGCATAGAGCAAAAATTATTTCTAATGTTTGCATTAGCAAACTATACACTACCATATTAAGTGACCAAGTTATAGATATGCTAGAAATGGACACATGTTGGCTCCCCAATGAGATAAGTTGGATAATATTACCCACCAAACTATTAACTGTGGACTACAATAGTATTAATACAAGACAACATCTATACAGTACTGGATTGATACATAATGACAGGATCCCTTCAAAGGTAAATTAAGGAAAATTAACTAAAATCTAATCGACATATGAGCCATAACAGAGGGAGAGTGAATAAATTTTCCCGTGACCTATCTCTTGCCTTCTGTTTAGAGAAAACCTAACACAATCTCTTCCAATTGATAAAGTTGTTATTGATGACTGGATTATGAGAGTGCTTTTATTCATAGAATATTCATTCACATAAAGAAATTTTAAAAAATGAATTCCTAGACAAATTTAATTGAACAATTTCTTGAAGGAGCAATTACATAATTTAAACAACAAACAAGAATAAGCAAACTATGAATAAGAACAAATGAGAGGATTGATTAAGTTGGATGGATTGATGATGGGATGAATGGAGACTTAATTTTTTTTCCTTTGTGCAATTTTTTTTCCTTTGTGCTGTTAACTATAGATAAATGGATCAAACAAAATAAAATAAAACATAGATCCTGCCACAGTTCATTCGATTCTGATTTGGGGCATCAAAAAAGAGAGATTGGGAGCCATTATGATCCATCAATTTCCCATAAATTCTGGCCAAGCTCAAGCAAACAATAGGATGGGCCAAAAATTTTAGGCGATTCATCCGCTCTATCATCCAGTTCACTTATAAACCTAAGTAAATGGGCCATAAAACTGTAAGGCCAGAAACACTATGAAAGGAAATTCAATTAAATCATGAGATATCTGCGAGCTATTAAGTTCACCAAACAGCATGATACTAACAAAGCCTCTGATCTCTATTGTAGGATTTGCTCAAAGGAACAAACCATACTTGATCTTTCATTGTGAAAATAACATGTAGAGTTAAGAAGGGTTTCTAGGTACAATATTTAACCTCGTAAAATTAGAGAATTTCAGTGATGATGGAATTGATGACTGTCATAATACATCAGTTAACTTAGAATTGCTTGGTGTGGAGAAGGAAAAAAGGAAAAACAAAGTCTTAATTGGCACCATCTTTATCCCCCATGAATCAAGATGAATCTAATCTCTAAAAATACAAGAAAGCAGTAGAATAAATAAGAAGAAAAAGATGTTAAATCTGGATCGAGCTTGACATCAGACAGCTGAAAAAGCTTCAATGCTAATGAGCTACAATCAAAGAGAACCTATTTGACTACTTGTGCTTGGTAACACAAAACTTACGAATTAGAACTTGATCAGTTACTAGACAAACCTTCTTCTTCTTCTTCTTTATATATATATATATATATATATATATATATATATATATTTGCATGATCTGCAGCCTTTTATCCCTTCAACTACAGTTTATAAAATATAAATAAATGTCAAAAGACACGAATGACATCCTAACTAGGTTCTGGCTAGTTATCAGTCTGAACAAGAAAAACTCAATTTGGTAGTACCTGGTCTTGCTCAAACATAAAAAAACCAAAATGGAACTATCATGGTAAGACAAACCATGATGATAGATTAAATCAAGGTTCAAAATCTCAAACCTGTCGGGTCTTGATTAGAACAATACTCTTTGGATGTCACGCTGACATTTCAATGTATGGTGCCAGTGGCAAACTAAAGTGAAATAATAAAGGAGAAGAAGAAAAAGAAGAAAAAACAACTATATACTTAAATCAAAACAACACATTTCAATTATGCCGCTTGGTATGGTATGAAATTTGAAAACATGGACTAAATTCAATCCAGCAAGCAACAAAGGCAAAACTGACACTTGTAGAGTTGTATGAAAGACGTGACTTTGCTTGTGTTATGCTGTGCACACATGAAATCCATATAGCAGTAAAAGGGAATATTAGCTAATAAAGGGAGCACAAATAGCTGAGTTTTCACATACACTCAAATCAGCTTCTACTAGTTCTTGCTTGTTTCGTTTGTTGGAAATTGGAATCAAGATTCTCCAAAAACCATGAGGTTTCCTAACCAAAATAATATGAAAAGGTACAACAATGTTAGTATGAAAATGCAAGAAAAAAGCAATAATTTGCAACAAATTGAATACCATGTATTTGACAAAGTCAAAATTTATAAATAATCAATCTAGATACGAGCAACTCACACATCATCAGGTTTCCGAATGATTGTGTTTTCACTAGAATTGTCTGATATCCTTCTCAGTCTACTGGTAGACGCCAGTGAGCAATCATCACTCTGGCAGTAATCAGAGAGTACAATATTTTTCAGCCTGAAGTTTATAACAGAAAATTTTCCAGTTGACATAAAAATTCAATCTCATAATCAGTGTTGATGAAGAGAAGAAAGATTAACACAATATTTAGAACTTAGATATTTTATTATTGTTGTATAAAAAGGAATACAGCATGTGCATTCAGAGGCTCTATATTAAATAATTTAAATAAAACTAGGTCATCATACTAGGCAATGCAATGATTAAGTTAATATATATATTTTCTCCAACACTCCTTAAGCTGGAACATACCCTACTTGTTACATAGAAACATAAATTAAGTTGAAGGAAGAAGATTGGTGATTAGGCAAAACCATAAGCTATTTATTTCTATCTTACATAAATAATATCATCATAATCATCAAACCATGTTTGTCCTAACTATTAGGGGTTGGCTACATGATTTTATCCAACCATTGAGCTTTATGTGACACTATATCACTAGTAATTTTCAAAATTTGGAACTTAGTACTAACAACTTGCTAGCCAAAAACTTGAATAATGACCATGGATGGAACTTGTACTTCATGAACCTTGAAAAAGAAAGTAAAATAGGGAGACTGGTTTAGATATACTTAGTGATGCATTGCTGCTGTGATCAATGAGTTTATTAAATTTAACCAGAGATCATTCAAGTGCCATGAAGGGAAAAATTACTCTTATTACAACTTGAATAATGAAATAGTTCATAGAAACCAGCAGGAATTCCAAACTATTATGTATTTAACAAAGGAAAAAGTCCTAAAAGGGCCCTATTCTCTAAAAGTGCACCCTAATAAGGCCTCTTTTCTTTAAAAAAAACACTGGTAAGGCCCCATGAAAATATACAATTCAAGTTATACCCTCATACAATGATGCTTACTGAGTGGTAAAATAGGAATATTGTTTTCCACGGAGATTTAATGGAGATTTTTTCAAAAAGAAGCCCTGACTCAGTTTTTCTGAAAATCAAGGGGCATTTTAGGGCTTCTTGCCCTAAAATTGAGCTTCAATTGCAATAACATTTTGGTTTCTAAAAAAATAGGACCCAAACAAAACCTGGAATTATTGTATATATATATATATATATCAGCAACAACTAGACTTCCATGTTTAAAATTATAAAAACCTACCTCGTAAGAGTTCACTTCCAAAATTTTACCTGTTCTAATGAAGCAGCCTTTGCTCTAAATGACGCCTCAAGAAATTCTGCCTCTTTCTTAAGTTTCCTTATTCTCTCGAGATCAGAACAAGCAGCTCTCAAATGTTCTTTTCCACGACTCAATTTGGACAGGTGTAGTTCTTGGAGTAAATCTTCTAATCTTTTTAAGGTTTCTTCAACACTTTCAAGTGTCTGCAGTCATTAATGAATCTTCATCAATAACCCAAAGTTAAAAGAATATGCTGATTACATCATTACACAGCCAACACCATAGTCATTAATAAATCTTCATCAAGAACTCAAAGTTACAAGACTATGCTGATTACATCATTACACAGGCAACACCAAGGCAAATGGATTAACTGAGA
Organism: Boesenbergia rotunda; assembly: GCA_024364735.1. Classification (NCBI taxonomy): domain Eukaryota; kingdom Viridiplantae; phylum Streptophyta; class Magnoliopsida; order Zingiberales; family Zingiberaceae; genus Boesenbergia; species Boesenbergia rotunda. The sequence continues at coordinate 611,171 of JAGFNQ010004619.1, forward strand.
GCTTTGAAATCAAAGCAACAGAAATAATTAACAGGTGAAAATAGAACCTCGGTATAAAAAACTCTTAATGAAATGAATTCAAATTGGAATCGTGTTGCACTGTTTAGCAGTTAACAAAAACTTCAGATGGCAAGAGAACTTTTTGCTGCGCATCACTGCAGACAATAAAATCATCAGGACCACCTATTTCCTTGCATGGATACACTATAACATTGACACCTCAAAACTTTGCATATCATGGGAGTCAAGCGAACTGAGCCAGGTACCTGGCACAGAGCCACAATTTCCATTTGCAAACTAGTTTTTTTACTGAATTGGACTGAAAGTACACTAGCTCTTGTTTGGTCAGCTCAGCGGGACCAGTTAAAAATCTATTCCTACATCTAGCAACAAAATTCCATGTTAAAATATTTCAAATCAAGGCATCCAATGGGAACTAAAATTCATCATATATATTGGATAGAAACCATCCAGTGAGTATGTTGTCTAATTTAAACGTACAATATCAACTTTTCAATTATCAACCAACAAGATACATTCAACAATTCTTAGCTTTCTATTTTTAAAGAAATGACATTGTGGTATAAAATACACACACTGTAAAATGAGGCATTGGTAATTCCATTACAACACTGACAACTTATTTATCTACCAGTGCAGGTTTTACAATACACTACCAAAGTGAGAAAAAAACATTTATTTTTAGTTGGTCAGAAGATGGCATGGGGCACAAATATTGATAATAAAGATATTATGTTATGACTGATACCTCATCAAAAGACTTCAACTCTAAATCATCTGATATCTTTGTTTCATGTCCATGCCAAACTTCTCTAACATCCTCTCTTGAATTCCTGAAAGCCATTTCAAATGTTTAGTAGCATAAATGAAGGATACAAACAGTAATTACAGTTAAAACATCCATACAGAAATCAACATTATGAACCTACGTTAATATACCAAGTTGGATCATGCATTCTTTGAGCATACCATGCCTGTAGCATGTAAATAAAAAATAAGTAACAGCAAGTACTCATGGAAGGAAAACAAGAATAATATCCATAAGAAATTTCACTAGTCAAATTAAACTTGTAGCATGACTTCTGAATATTTTGTCCATACCCTCCAGAAAGGAATCGGGCTGCCTTTATGTGTGATGGATTCTCAAGCCACTTACTGTACTTTATAAAACTTGTTACCCAGTAAGAGCAGACTTTTAAAACTTGTGAAATAGATTCTGTTTTAGACTCATCTTCCTGCTTATCTTCTTTATCACTAGTGTTACGATGATAAAAGGGTAACCAGTCCAGCTCTTCACAAACTACCTACAGAAGAAAATAACACAGTCAGAAGAGTCAAAAACAATGTGATATCAAAAGGGATTCAACTATGTTGTTAGAGCTAACCTCCACGTAAAGCTGATAAGAACTAATTGATGAAAGCTGTGGATAATACAATACACTCCCACCTATAAGATACCTAGCAGAGAAAAACAACTTAATCAACCATACTGAAATATGCCAAACCAGATGACAGATTTAACCTGCAATACAAATTAAATAATGACAAGATTAATCCAGACCTTATGATACTTTCTATTTGTTCATCTGACACCTCTACACCATTAGAAGATAAAAATGCTTGTGTACTTCTTCCCAAAGCAATAAAAAAACCAAATATAGCCAAATCCTTTTCCAATACCTGTAGAAAACTTTGATTTAATTGACGTGAAACAGTGAAGAAAAAAAAACAATGGCAAGAAAATTAGGATCCAATCATAAGGAAGCAATTGTCTTATCACTGATTAAGTTTGGGATTGTCAGAACCTAATGAAGAAAAGAAGCAGCATACAGACATACAAGATTAATGGAACATGGGAAATGTGGAATCAGGCAATAAATACTACATTCTAGTTTGTGACATAAAAAAGCATGTGACATATAGAAAGTGATTGTGAGGCAGAATAAGCAAGGTTTATGTGAGAGCTAGAAATCTCACAGGACTAAATGTCTCAGTTTGCAATCTTTTAGGGTAAGAAATTCTCAGTTGCATTACCAACAGCACATAGGCAAATACTTTTCTGACAGACTGTTCTTTCATATTTCTATTTTAAAATTCAAACAAAATGATAATACAATGAAGTATCGCATCATCAAATTATAAGACTACAACAGCAGAGTGACCACAAATAGATAGATTAAATATCTGACAGTAAGAGTCTGAAGCTTCAAACCTCAATGCTCTCACATGTTGTTAGTCTAGACCATATCTTTTCCCTATCAATAGCTTGTTGCAGTTGTGTTTGCACAAGATCAATCCAAAAGGCCATCTCTTCAGCTCTGTGTTCATTATCAAATTCACCTATAGCAACTCTAGGACCAAAATGCAATAGGAATTCTCTGCGTAGGTCAATCTCCTTCATAGATATGTATGCTCTTTTTATTGGTAGAAAATCCAGAAGCAAATCCATGAATCTACCAGTAATGTCTGGCAACATAGATGAGAACTGTGAACAGGAGACTTTTGCAGATCCAAGCTTTCTGATAGCTGCAAGGCAACTTAAGGCAAGCATAAGGAGTGACAGGTCACTTGCAGTGGCAGAATCAGATGACTCATTTTCTGAATATCTGTCAAAATTAAAATAAACGTACTGATCCTCACACACCCCCATATCCAACATCATACAGAAAGCACAAAACTAGGCATCATTTGAAATAAAGATATTGACTTACAACTTCGTAGCCGAACTAAAGAGAATATCACTTTCAAACAAATTCACAAGTGTTGCCACAATAACTGGGTGATGGTCATTCTTAAACCATTCATACGTTATAGGGTTTTTGATAGACAATTCCTCTTGAATTGTGCTCTCCATGGGAGCACATAGTCGTAGTAAACTGTAAATAAGCAAATTTGCGATGAACTAAAACAGTTAGACTGATGAAAGACAATGAACAACTAAAAGGTAGAAAAATTGATTAAAGAAGAGAATTCAAATAAGAAGTAAAAACTTAATAATAACATGTGCTTTGCATCAAAAGTCAAACATTAAATTTACCAGCCTTACAACCTCATATGAATATTAGAGAAAACCTGAAGGAACCCAGTAAACAAAGACAATCTTGATAAGTTGCTATCTTAGCTCTAAAATGTACGATAACCATTTAATTTTCAAAAAAAAAAGTCACATATTAAAGATTTCAAACTGTCAAAACTGATGTTTACAGAGGCACCAAATGTATGAGGCAAACCACAGTTTATTGAAATGACTAAAAACCAAGTGAGATACACTGTTCAAGAATATATAGGAAACAATTAAACTGGCATTAATAACAAAAATCAAGAATGGCATACTGGGAATATATCTGCAGCGGTTAGTTGTAAGGTACTTCAGGAGTAATTAACCTTAAAAATTGTACAACAAATAAATGACAAAGTGAAATTGAGGGAGATGTACTCTTGTTATGATTTATAGCATGCAGTGGGTGAGTACCTCCAGCAATCATTCTACTTACGCAGACTGATATTTTTTTAAAAGAATCAAAACATAACTTCGACATGATGCCATCTTGCTACTGTGCAAGTGTCAAACATGCACCCATTTTAGGAGCATGACCATCTAAAATTAAGATCAAATTAAAGAAAAATGATGACAAAAAGTAAGCATCAAGTAACATCACATTTACAGAATAACAGCTCTATAGCTACAGAAAAGCACAAGAGCAGCAAATGTAGGATTACAAAGATTAAGCCAATGCTTATGCTGATGAGAGTTGCATAATCTACAAACCAAATAACCAAATGAAGAATAGCATCTAACCACACAGAAATAAGATAAAGATTAATTTATAGAACATCTTGAGGAAAAGTTACACATAATTAGATTGGATGACTGGCACAAAGATAGATAAAGAAGCCAGAGAGAAAAATAAGCTACCTCCTCTGCACAGAAATATGAACATCTCTGTCTCTTCCATCTCCCCGTGATGAAATCTCAAGAACTGCTTGCAGTAAGGAATATACAGCAGCCTGGAATTAATAGTGTGAAATTGTATTCCAGAGTATATAGTGCAAGTAAATAATATGATAAGCAGGATCAGACATTCAGCATCAGTCATTTTTCCCTGGACCCTTAGAATAGAGACCTACATACAGTTACAGATCACTGCCATATGATACTCATTATCTGCATCATCAAGCTATTATCCTTCCACTGAGTTATATGCAAGGTTATGTATCACTAAATATTAAAGTGAAAAAGGTCTTAAAATATCCTATACAAAAACATTTAACATTAAGCAAACATAACCAGGACCCACAAAAAAAACCCATACCCTGCATGGGGTGACATGATGTGTGGTTCACTATTAGATAATCTGAGCATTAGGAACTACAAAGAACATATGATGAGGCAGTTGCTGAAAGATATTGCCATATTACCTGATAAGACAATCGCTTAATCCATGCATTTTTGTCTACTCCAAGCCAGGCCTTTGAGAACCAAGAGCTTCTTGATGACAAGGTTTTTCTTTGAATAGCCAGCTCAATTGCTCTTGCTGCGTCATGTATGGATTGTACTAGTCCACTTCCTATACTATCACCTTGGAAATATTCATCTAATTTCAACCTCATCTCCTCCACTTCAGTGCCAAAAGGTGTATGTGGGGTCCCATTCACGATTATGCTATCATCCGTTGATGCAAGCAGAATATTGTGTTTTCTTCGTCTGGCTTGGTAAATGGGTAGCAACTTCCTTCCTCGTGCTAGCCACCCAAAGTTCGGGTTTTGTTGCTTGTGTACCTCAGCCATGCCTTGGCAGACAGGTTTGGCATGTGATGAGCTGCTGACATATGAAGAAGATGATGCATGACTACTTTAATGAAATACAGCTAAATTATTTGAGGTGAGTAAATTGAATTTTCAGATGAAAAAAAATATATGACATTAAGGTTGCACGTGACAACAATTTTTCACTTGCATCATCTACATGGCCATAAGTTAATCATGCACATAAGAGTCAGTCAGGATTTTGTTTCCAAAAATAGTAAAGTAAACAAAGCATATAGAGTTATCTTTGACGCCTTACAACAACAATTGGTGTCAGGACAGTAGGTCAAAGATTATTAGACGATGAACAAAGAGTACATGTACACTATAAAGGATCTAAAACTAAGTGCTTCTTTGGGAAATTGATTAAAAAATAGATGTTAGAATCCAGTTCAGATATTAGGAGGTGGGTAAGCAACATAGCATGTAAGTGAGGAGTAAAACAAAAACTAACAAGTAATGAAATGGGGCAATCATCTCTGGTTCCATCCAATGAAAAGCCAAAGACTACCACGACCCACTATTTAACCAAAAAAAAAAAGTGAACTGCTTATCTTTAATTGGGCCTCAAACTCACTTACGTTATCAACATATATTAAGTGCTTCAGGCTGGATTAATTTGTGGATTTCTGGCTTTCTGACCAATTTAAAACACTGATAGATCTTTCTTTAGACCATATGTAAAATAGACTTATTCAGAACAATTATGATATCCCAATCTGACAAATAAATCAATTCCATTATTATCTATCTCCAATCAAGATCCAACAGTTGATGATAAATGTGATTGTAGTATTGTGTACCTTTGCCTAATCTATCCTCACGTCCAGAAAAGTTTACAGTTCCACACAAACTCTTCTATCTTTTTTTCCCCTCGTCTACAACCAATTTAAATTCAGCGGGCAGAGGAACGTATTTACAATCCCAGTGCATTGTGGATATAAAGTGCAGTTATATTGAAACAATCCCACAAATGCATAATGGAAATACAAACGCAGGCTAAAATTTATTGCAGCAAAATTCGGGTCCAGCATTAATTGGTCTGATCAAACATATTTCAGACAAAATTAAAAAAAAAAAGCCTTAATCCAATTTAGCTTGATTATTTTGCATTGTCATATTGCATTTTATATTATATGGATGACTTCAGTTGGTTATTTAGATTAAAAAGTAAGAAAGGAAATCTTTTATCATTTGGAACAAAAGGTGACAACGCTCACCCTAGGCGGTCCAGTACCGCCAACCCCTGGCTAAATAGTAAATCATGAGAGCATTTTTCCTTAACACAACGGCCTTTTGCATGGGGGAGGTCAGACACCTAACAAGACATTTTACACCTGTTGGGAATTGACCCCAAGACCCCCAACCCATGCAGGTACCAACTGTACCAACCGGTGGGAATCAAGACCCCAAGACACCTCAAGAAACCGAGCAGACCACCATATTAGAGGGTATTTACCCCGACGAATCGATCATTGCCCATTTCTACAAATCTACCATGTGGTAACCAACTCGGTTATGTCCTAGGGCAAAAATCTTTTATTAATGGTGGCAAAAGGTGATTCGCTCGCCCCTAGAGCCCGCGCCAATCTGTCCCAAGACCAACACGGAGGAGGTAAATCACAGGGGCTACTAACCCGGAGAGTGACTAGCTCATAACGGCATAAGGGAGGGTAGACACCTGACTTTGCCGGGATTTGACCTCAAACCTCATAGGGGCAACGCCTCATATGCTAGCCATCAATCCATCCCGTGGAGACAGAAATCTTTTATCAATGAAACATAGTAAACTGGTTAATTTGATATGTCATGTGATCGATGCTAGATTGCCTAGATTAATTACTGACATATCGTGGTGGATGTAAATAAAAAATGGCTATTTTCTATCATGCATTATGCTACTCCAATTCTTATGAATGAACTTAGATGTCAAAAAGACAAATGAAATTTCATTTCCTGTAACTATAAGAAATGGAAATATTTGGCAACTAGTATTATATTATTGAATTATTTGGACCACAATTACTAAGGAGTTAGGACCGCCCAAAACCAAAAAACAAAAAAACATTTTTTCCAAAACCCAAATTTTGGAGCGCTGGAATCATAATTACCAATATACACATCTTTTGTTTTGACAGAACAGGAATTGAAAAAGAACAGCACCAAGTATCCCTAGACCCTACTCCATAAAAATGTCATGATTCTAAAAAATAAAACGAGATGTAAACTAACCCAAAAAGATCAAATTCAACCTAGCAAACTCAAGTAAATAAATAAAAATGTATGTTGCTTCCTAAAGTTTCATTAAAGTTACATAACGCAAGTCTGCTAAGCCCCAATGTTACTTCTCTGATAGTCGGATGACAACTCAATCACAAACTAGCGGATCGCACGGCGTTTAGTTTAGGGTTTCAAGCACTCACGTGGTGGTTGCGGCGTTTCCGGCGCGACTGCTGCGGGACGTGCGGGCAGCGAGATGGGGAGCGGGCATTGACATCGCCCTCGGCGGCAGCAAGAGGCCTCGGAGTGGAGGAGGAGGGGATCGCTTAGGAGGCGGAAGGAGCGAGAAGGTTCGGGAAGGCGACGGACGAAGGCGGATCGAATAGGATGGCACCGGTCGAGGAGGGATAGGGATTAAAAAAGAGCGGAGGAACTTGTGGTGCCGAATGGGCGACCGTATCGGGTACGGCGACCAGTAGGAGCGTTGAGATGGCGCGACGCGGTGTGGCGTAGGAGCCAAGCAAATTATAAATAAGATTCTCCTTTTTTGGGGAAAAAATACGTGGGAAACGTCCCCTAAATTTGTTTGCAGGTTAGCTATAAACGCTGGTTCTCTCTCTTTTTTTTTTTTTTTTTTTTTAATTATGAAATTTAGCCGTTTGATATATATATATATATATATATATATATATCCAAATGCTCTGTTGCAGATCGTGATGTGCGGACATCCCGTGCGAATCAGAGGGCCAGACCGATCAGGGACTTTCCTGATCGGTCGCCTTGACTGATCGGGGAAGTCCCTGATCGAAGTCCCTGATCGATCTGGCACAGTGGTCCGCACGGGTCTGCACCGCGCGATCCGCAGCAAAGCATTACACTATATATATATACGGGTTTGATCTCCTAAGCGATAAAAAAATGCGCGCCCGTGCGCGACACCCATCCTGATCGGTCCCGTGACCGATCAGGCAAGTGCTTGCCTGATCGGTCACTTGATCGATCAAACACTCTCCGAGGGCGACGAGCCAGTGACTAGCAATAACGGGCGGAGGGTGTGACGAGCCCAACGAGTTCATCAATCCCTCTTGATTATAGTATGGTGTTTGGAGCGTTGGCCGGAGGCCACCGTTGGTTAGCAAGCCTCGACGAGTTCACCAATTCCTCTTGGTTATAGTATGGTGTCCCGACGAGTTCACCAATCCCTCTTGGTTATAGTATGGTGTTCGGGGGCGGCGATTGGAGGCCGCCGTTGGTCAGCAAGCCTCGACGGGTTCACCAATCCCTCTTGGTTATAGTATGGTGTTCGGGGCGACGGTTGGAGGCCGCCGTTGGTCAGCAAGCCCCGACGGATTCACCAATCCCTCTTGGTTATAGTATGGTGTTCAGGGCGGCGGCTGGAGGCCGCCGTTGGTCAGCAAGCCCCGACGGGTTCACCAATCCCTCTTGGTTATAGTATGGTGTTCAGAGCGGCGGCTGAAGACCGTCGTTGGTCAGCAAGCGCCCCAACTCTCATGTTCGTAGTGAAGGTCTGCATCATATATAACCGGACAGTCAATATATAACCGGCGGACTGTCCGTTGTGAAACGACCCATGATTGTGTTATCGGGGCATCTGGAATTGTTCCAAGCATCCCATTTGAAATACACAATCGCTTTTTTGGTTTAGTTTCAAGATAAAGTCAATTAGATTTTATCATTAAAGTTTAGGAGTTGAGTTATATTATTCAAGCTAAAAATAATTAAAATTAAAAAATTTTAAGTGTCCACGGGGTATAGTATATATATTTAGGATGCCTAATAATTGAGTTTAAGATTTAAAAAAAATATTTTTAAAAGATTAAAAAATCATGGCAGTGCTTGGATCAATTTCAGACATCTCGACCACTCAAGCACAAACGGTCGCACAATGTACCATTCATAGGGTATATGAAAACTATATATTTTAATATACTAAGGATCTTATGTTGCTTACCGTGTACACTCGTAAAGAATTTTTGATTTGAAATTTTTTTTATACCTAATATTATAATACAATCTCTAAATTTTAATGGAACCCCCTAAATGACATATCCCAAACTAAAACAAAAATTAAAAAAAAAAATACACTTGTCATTGATGAAGGTACGAAGCATATATATATATATATATATATATATATATATATATATATATATATATATATATATATATATATATATATATATATAAAATATGAATTTATAGTATGAAATCCAATATAAATGACGTGATACTTTTTATATACGCATTCGATTGCCACTTGAACATCAACGGTGGCCTTCGGCCGCCACCCCGAACAAATCTATACCCTGGAGGGTATAGTAAACCCGTCGGGAATCGCTATAATTAGAATGTCATGTCATTCATGTTGAGTTTTATGCTATAAATTCTTATTGTATATATCATTTTTCTCTCTCTATATATATATTATATATATATATATATATATATAACGCTGCGGACGATACACACTTAGATCTAATTTTTTTTTAAAAAATTGATATTTATTTAAATCTTAAATAATGAATACTTTTTAATTTATGTTAATGACCCATGTAATTTTTCATGTATTAAATTAATCATTAAAAATTAATAGAGGTAAATTTTATATAAATGATATCAATTAAAGAAAAATGTCACAGCTTGTAGGAGAATGATGTTAAAATTTTAGGACTATATTGTAATTATAAATGTTGTATATCATTAATTAAATAAGTTAAAAATATTATGATCTAAATTTTGGAATTATATAATTTGACTTAACGGCTTAATTGTTATGAATAAAATATTATGAATACCATGTGTTAATTCTAATTTGTTGAGGGACCAAATTAAAAAAAGACAACCTTTGGATTCTATAAATAGGAGGTTATGGTCCCATTTTGCAGACGATGCTTTTGTTTTGTTTCTCATCGACAAAACTCTTTGGAAACCTAAAGAATTCTACAGATTGAAGATTATCTCCGAGGACCGATTGCAAATTATGAATTCCGGTACGCTTCCGTAATTTTGATTAAATTATCATGCTTATTATTTTTTAATATGTAAAATAAAAATTAAGATTATTCATCATGATCTCTCAACTTAAGATTTATTTATCACAAATGATCCTATCCTGAAGCTTTCGTGCAAGAGGGCTAGCTACCGATGGCCACCCCGGCGGCCCATGCAAAGACGGCATCCAATTAATAGTCGGCAAAAGGACGCAATTGAAGGGGAGAGATAAAAATGGACAGGTGAACAGTGAAGTTTGAGGCACATCGGCATGTTGTTTCCCACCTTCCCCCATCCGAGCGCCATTTGCTTTTCTCACCTCTACGGATTGACTCGGTTGGTAAGATGTCGGATTGTTTGTATCAGAAGTCTCAGATTCGAGAGTCGTCAGTCGCACACGGGATAAAAACCTGATATACTGGCTTAAATTCTCTCGACCCCAGACGCCTTATCTCCACTAGTAAAATCGTGATTTATTCTTTCTGGACATTTATAAAGTCGGGACCAGAAAGTTATTAAGATGACGATTCTACCTTTTTGCATGCCATTGACTTTTGTCTATGAAAAGAATAACATCTCATCCTCTCTGCCTTTCCTGTCAAAAGGAGCACATAACTTGGGATTCGAAATGGAGGAGGAGACAGCGACGGAAGGAGAAGAATTTAATAAGCATTTAAAATTTTTTATTTTTAATATTACAATTTATTTTTAATATTATAATTTAAGAGGAAAGTTTAAACTCTAAGCCATTGAGAAAATTTTTTTATTAACTTAAATTAACTATAACTTAACTTCTAAATCTTAAAATTTAAAATCATAAATACATATAATATACCCCACGAGCATCTTAAATTTTTTTTATCTCAAACACTATAATCTAAAAGAGAAGCTTAAACTCTAAAAAAAAATTTTATTGGCTTAAACTCACTGTAGCTCAACCCTTAAATCCTAAAATCTTAAACCCTAAATACATATAATATACCCATAAAATAAAATAAAATAATTACAGACACGGGGATTCATTTCAGGCGCTTGGACCAGAGTCGTGGATGAGTCTACGGCAGAAGGTTTGCATATATCCTACTCGACGCCTCTTGCGTGACCGTGAGTCTACGGTAGAGTCGTGGATGAGTCTATGGCAGAAGGTTTGCATATATATATATATATATATATATATATCTATTTTTTTATTTTTTATTTAATACTATAACTCAATCCTTAAATTCTAAAGATAAAATCCTAAATCGCTTAATCGTAAATAAAAATAATAATTTAAAATTTTAAATATATATACCGTCCGTGTGGACCTGCGCGAATCCAAACTCGAATCCGACCAACTCAAATAACCTAATTAAAAATTACTTTTTTTACTATTTTCTCTATAATTCTTCATTTTTATCTTAATATTCTATCATTATCATACGATATTGATAATCATAAAAACATCTTAATGCTATACTAATATTGATATTAATATACATAAAAATATCTTAATTTTAAAAATAAAATTTATTTAATCCTAAAAAACCTACTAAAACTCTAAGTTCGGATCAACCAGAGTTAACCCGAACATGACCCGAAAATCTCCAATCCTAAAACCCTCCCGCCTGAATCTAACCCAAAGCCATTTTTTTAGGTCAACTTGGGTTAGATTGATGGATCAGGTTTATTTTTGACACCTTTAGTTATAGATGCACCGGGGGGGGGGGGCTACTAGCCCAAATGCTGTAGCTAATACGTGGGGAGAGCGGGTATACAGACTTTGTCAAGTTTTGACCCCTAGACCTCAAGATGATAATACCCACGTACTAACCATTATTCCATCTCATACCTTGTTATATCAAAATATTTATATCAATTTAATCAAAATTATTTAAAATTGTATCAAAATTATTTTAAAACAATTGTAAAAACTACTAAGAAACTATTACATAAGTAGTAAAAACTACTTTAAAAAAAATCTACTACGCAATTATAACTAAATTATAAATTTTAAAATTTAAAATTTTGAATATGGAATATTATTATATCAAAATACTTTCTATCAACTTAATCAAAATTATTTAAACTTAATAAAAAATTTATTCTAAATTAGTTAATATTATTTTAAAATAATTGTAAAAGCTATTAAGTGACTATTACACCATTACAATAATATTGTATTAACAATTATATATCTATAGTTGTTAAATGACCTAGTATAGGATGATAGTTGCTATAATAACATTGAAAATGAATATATTCTAAAGGACAATATTGATGGGCGTTTTTGATTTTTTTTTAAAAATAAAGTGTGATTTATATAATTTAGGAAGCCCTTCTCTTTTTTTCCCTGACAGTACATGTTAAATCCGACACTTTTATTTCGTTCTGGAAAAGTTTTCAGAAAAGGTCCTAGTGTTTCCGGGCTTTTAGACGAGTTTTTGGGGATTTAAATGATTTAAACTAAACTTTAATGGGGTTGTTTGCTAAGATGTTTCAATTTTAGGGGTGTAATTTGAATTAACTAAGCAGGTTGGGCTTAAATGCAAAAGGACCACCAATAAGAGCCGGTTAGGGCTCTGTTTCTGCCGCATTTCTCTCCTTCCCTACCCGATCGAAACCAAAGCCGCCTTCATCCGATTCCTTCGTCTCCCACCTTCTCGAGCCTCACGCGGACGTTCTTCTTCCTTTTCTCCTCTCAATCGAGCCTTCGTCTCCCTTCATCTCGAGTAGCAACGGCGACGAGCTCTGCCACCCCCACACCGCCACACGGGTCTCAGCCGCAGGAATTGAGGGAGACAACCCCGGTCTTACCCCTACTGCTACGGAGCTTACCTACCTTGGGCGAGTCCCGATGGTAGTCGCCGACCCCACTCTGTGGTCACTGCTTCACTCATCCCTGGCTGGATCTAGGGCAGACGGTTGAAGCTGGGAGAAGCTACCGCAGGTTAGAGCCGCGGATTGAAGGTCATTCCTCTCCAATCGGGTAAGTATCGGAACAAGGAGTAATTGGACTTTTAGGGTTCCAATTTGGTAATGGCTTGAGGTGTGACGAATTTGTCTGTTTGTAGGTGTTTTCCCTTATCAGAAACCAATCGTACCAAACATTAGTAGTATGCTGTGCTGATAGGAAATCCAGGTTGGTTTCAGTTTTGGAAATGTTGAATAAGAATTGGAGTTGATCCATAATCTACTTTAGATATGCGATTCTGTGTAGAACTTGGCTGTGGAAAGTGGATTGAGCTGGGTTATGTGAATTTATGCTGGGGAAAAAGGGAATTGCATTGGATTTCCTATTTGGTGTAGTCCCAGTTCTGTTCTAAGCAACCGAGGAAGATTTGAATTGAGGTAAGATGTTGATGTGTTTATTTTGTGATAATTCCGAATAGATGTAGGAGAATTACTCCCAATTTGGATTTGGTTATTCCTTTGGTTCTGCCTATTTGTTGTGTGTGAGAAACTGTGATAGTTTGGGTTATATCGGATTAGCCAATTGATCAAACTGATAGTTAAGTAAGTTGGAATTGTTTCCATGCGAGAATTCAGGTGTTGTGATCAGATTAGTAAAGGATTTAAACCTAATCTCGATGAGGATGAATTGAAGAGAACCTAAACCTTAAATACATGGGGTAATTGGGGACCTTTCCATTTAATTAGACGTAATTAAATGAAAGAGGACAATTGGGTAAACCCTAGCTGGTTTAGGGAGTAATTAGCTAATTAGCTTGCTGTAAATAGCTAATTAAATATATCCTTGATACAGGAGCTTGATTGGATTATTGGCGGGTGGTTCTATCTCATTTGATATGAACTTCTACACCTTGGAGGCGGGTACCTTTTGACTTATCTTTTCTGATATTGTCATGTTTTTATGCATAGACTGTTATAGATAGCAGTAAGATTATACGCTATCCTTGTTTATTATGCCGGTTCTAGATACTTGTTGTTTATCCCTGAGTTATTATGCTGTTAGTTCCATACAGTCTCAGGTATTGTCATATCTATATGTATGCTTAGATATCGTGATGTATCTCTTGCATTTGACATTGAGGGATCAGTAGTTTCCTGCTAGTATACCTTGTAGGTTACCAGTATTTCCTGTTATAGGATTTCAGACTGAGACTTAGTATACTGAGGACTTGGTGAGGGAGGTATGTGTACCTATCAAACACCATCTTTGCATTGTTGCATGCCGGCGATCAGCGACTCCCTTGTGGTTGAGCCTATCGTCTTCCGGTACACGATATGCGCACACGGCCACTCATGGGTTAGTGGATACCGTAGGGTGTGTGCATTTGCCCTGTATTGCTCCGTTCGACCACTATTTGGAGGGTGGGTCCGGGCGTGGTAGCAGCCAGGGATCCCTTCTCGTACTGAGCCACGAGGAGATGAGAGCTAGACTCCCGCATTGCTTGGGGTAGGAGCGTAGTCTCCGCCAGCATCCTGTCCACCCGGTCACTCATGAGCAGTGATAGCAGGGTGCATACAGTTGTCATAGCTCTACCCTCTCAGACGTCGCCTATGACAGGTGTACGATGATCTGACTGGCGTCAGGAGTGACACATGTCATTGCACCATGTGCATATTTTGCATCGTGCATTGTGTGCTGCACTTGATTTCTGCACTTGTTTGACATGCATATACTGGAGACTTGTTATCTGAGATTATATGTCTATTGGTGCTCCATAGGTATTTATTACCCTGTAACACCCGCTTTTTTTTTTAAAGCGGCGTTACGCTAAACATACATGTGCATATAAAACATCTTAATGCAGCGGAATGACTAGTACTTAAATCATATACACATGTCTGGGTTGTCATTCATGGACATGGTGACATTATGCTTAACATATTACCAGCATACCTAGCATCATGATATCAACTTTCCATAACTTATTCATAAGCATTTCAGGTAACATATTATCAGCATGCATAGCATCATGATATCACCTTTCCATCACTTATTCATAAGCATTTCAGGTAGCAAGTAATTTATCCATAACTTCACGAATAGTAGGTTGTTTCTTAGGCATAACTATCATAAGTCGAGCATAACCCAAATTAAGCATTGTCAGATCACAAAACATGCAATAAGTGAAATGAGAGGGGGTTCTTGGCCATGTCACTACTACACACCCATGTTCTTGCCTCTCCTGCTGCTTCCCTTAGAAATCTCTTGCTTGATCTGCGGTATAAGAAAATAAGACTATAAGCACGGAGGCTTAGTAAGACCCTTTTCCTACTCACAAAATCCATACGTCGTATAAACATGAACATAATGCTTCAATCCTACATATCATAACATACTTCTTATCATGAACATATACACAATCATGGCATCATCGTTTTAGCATAACATAATAAAATCATGGCATCATAATTTAGCATGAACATAGCTATCATCATGGCATCATAGTCTAGCATGAACATAATTAAAATCACGGCATCATATTTTAGCATGAACATACATGAAATTATGGCATCATAATTTAGCCTGAACATAAATAAAATCACGGCATCATAATTTAGCATGAACATAAATATAATCATGACATTATATCTTAATATGAACATAAATATAATCATGGCATTATAATTAACGGGAACATAAACATAATCATGGCATCATAATTAACATGAACATAAACATAATCATGACATCATAATTAACATGAACATAAATATAATCATGACATCATAATTAACATGAACATAAACATAATCATGGCATCATAATTAACATGAACATAAATATAATCATGACATTATAATTAACATGAACATAAATATAACCATGACATCATAATTAACATGAACATAAATATAATCATGGCATCATAATTAACATGAACATAAATATAATCATGGCATTATAATTAACATGAACATACTTTGCATTATCATACTTTGCATAAGCATACTTATCATAAACATAATGCATAACATGGATGGATGCATGCGGCAAATGCATATATCATAAGGATGCTTAGTTTAAAACCATACTTTTAAATACTTAAATATAATCATAACATCATAGGGCCCTGACTTGTACCACATTCATACATCATATGCGTGCATCCCTAAGTAAATACGAGGTAGCTAATCTCGACCTACTAGGGAAAGGACAGCTTCATCGGTAGTCCCCGAACCGTGGACAGCTTCATCGGTAGTCCAGAACCATGGACAGCTTCATCGGTAGTCCAGAACCGTGGACAGCTTCATCGGTAGTCCCGAACCGTGGACCTTACTTAGGTCCGGTACAAGCCCATTTATAAAATAAAATACTTTCACATGCTTCTTCATTCATAAAACATTCATAGCATAACCATTCATTCTTAATGCTTAACATCATCATTATGCCTTGTAGGCATGAATCATTTCTTCATTCATCATTTTCATTCCATTTCATCATGATGCCTCGAAGGTATGAACTTTAACTTCATTCATCATTTTCATCCATAACATGACATGCATACATATTATTCATTAATCATACATATCATTTATAGATCATGACATACATACATATCATGCATATCTCATGGCATACCTACATAATTAGCATCTTAATTCATTAATCATACATGGTCATGATACGTAGGAAAACATGCCTAGATCCTTTCATACATGACACATTTCCTTAGGTTCATGGCACATGGTCTAAACATTTATGAATCATCATAACAAGTGACCTAACATACAATTCATGACTCATAAGCTAGGGTTTTCAAGGGCATAAAATTCTTCCAACATACTTAAGCATATACATACATCATAGTATCCTATAAACATACATTCTTGTGGTCTTAACCCACTCCAAACCCTAGGTTATGGCCTTGGCCGAAACCCTAAGGAACCCTAGGTCCATGGAAAAATTCATATAGGTCACAATAACATCCCATACAACATAAAATGCTATAGAAAACATTTGATCCCATAGCTAAAGCTAACCCTAAACCCTTAGCTTTAGATTAGCCCTTGGCCGAAACCTAAAGTCCCATGAAATTCATAGAAAAATTATTATAAAAACCCAATCACTATCTATCATATCATAGGGGAAACAAATTAAACATGTTGAAGGGTTAGATCAAGTTCCATCCATAGTTTAGGGGTCTTGGCCGAAACTTGTAGGAGCCATTAAGCATGCAAAAATTCACATGAATCACCACTAACATCACTTACATAATAAGGAGACATAAGAACCATCATTAGAGAGTTAAAACTAGTCCTAGCCATAGAAACATGGAGGTGGCCGAAACCCTAAGTCCTCTTTCATGGGTTTTTCAACTTGGATCTCAAACAAAATGCTTAGATCATAACCATATCAAGAAAAACCATTACACCACAGGAGAGGGAGTCTTACCTTGGTTTACTTTGGTTTTAGACCTTAGATTTGAGAGAAAGATGAAGACCTTGTTGCCTTTTGACCACCTCTAACCTTTGTAACCTTGAACAAATCTTGGATCTTGGAAGGAGAAGCTTTCTTGGGAACTTTTCCTAAGGGAAATCCCCCCTTGGGGTTTCGGCTAGGATGAAGGAGGGGGAGGGAGAAGGGTGAACTTGGTGGAAGAAGAGAAGTAACCCCCCATGCCCTCTCTTTATACCACTTTAAGGAGGCAAGTGAAGAGTCATGGTGGATGACTCTTCATTTTCCTTAAGCCTTAACCAAAATCCACTTCATTCCCTACTAGCACTCCCTTACTAGGTGAATTGGTTAGTGCATGCATGGTTGTAGACTAGGTCCAAGGTTCAATCCTTGGTGCATGCACTTTATTTCTATTTTCTTTTTATTTCATTTTTCCTTATTTTCAAAAATTTCCTAAAATTCACCCATAATCATGCTAAAATTCTTAATTACAATTCTTTTATATTTATAGTAAATTCTACCTAATTAAAACCTATTTTTGGAGCCCATATAAGGCCCATTAGTGCTAAATTTCTCAATTTAAATGAGAAAATCATGGATTTCTAGGCTAAGGTTCGTACTAATATCTCTAGGTTCCTCAAGACTATCTAGACATGATCAATATTTTTGAAGAAAATATTGAGAGAATTTTTCGGGTCATTACAATCCCCCATACCTCGTGAAAATTCGTCCTCGAACTTAGAATATCTCCGGGTACTTGCGTCTCCTCTCGTCCTCGCGTTCCCAGGTAGCTTCCTCGAACCGTTGACTTTGCCATATGACCTTGACTAAAGGTACCTCCTTGTTCCTTAGCTTTTTGTCTATCAGTTATGCAACTCTTAGATCCAAAATTTCTACATCTTTACGATTTCTAAGTACCCTAATAACTGCTTCTACTCTTCGTGATATCATATCATTTTATTCGTTTTGCTACATCTCTATATTTAGGTGCTTCTAATACATAACTATGATTTCATCTCAAACATCTTTTTCCATACGTGTTATAGCAAATCTTAGTAGCTTGACAACCATCTACATGGATTCTCTTGCAATTTATTTTTTTTTCTAGCTCTACTTGTTTATCACTGTTTCTATTACTTATTGTCATAATTTTGTCTACTATTAAGCTGTACACGGAAGAATATAATTTAACGTATTCCTGGTTAACTTCATTTGCTACTTCAAACAAGACTCCAACTTTCACTTACTATGCACAAGTTTATCATCTATACACCAACTTATTACTCCGAAGCTCTTCTCAATTAGCACTAATTTCAATGTCTCTGCTTCTCACATACATCTTTTATCTGTATAAAACTAAACGAAAATTACAATTATTATTATATGATTCTCTTTTATTACATTCAGTATCATACTTCAAATCTAATCCTTGACAACATAATTACAGCTTTATATAAGTACAACTCTTTCTCCTTTCTACTCGAATCTCATTACCCCTTTTTCCGAGAATTATTCTTACTTTATTAATCTTAGTTCTTTTATTATCTATTTTAATAATATATTCATTTCTATGTAACATAACTTCTCAGAGTACATAAACTCATGTATCGCTCATCATATTACTTCCTATTCTAGTTATTTGAGCTACTTACTTTGTTTTAACTAACTAACCTATAATGCATACAGTCTCTATTAATTATACTAAAATTTCTCAATTAAATTCATAAAATACTATATTTAAACTCATTCCCAGATAACTAGTCTTTGACTAATAATCTATGCTAACCTAAAAAGCTAACTCGAAACACTTGTATCCAAGATTTTACTATTTAGTTTAAACTAAATATAACATGCTAATCTCTTTAGCTTCTATCAACCTAACACCATAAACAATTTTTTTTCTTCATCTACTATATTATTTCCAAATAATCCCTTTCAGAAATGCGTGGCTCTCTACTCTTACCTTACGTCTACTCTAACTAACTAATCTTTCTTATTAATTTCTTTATCACACTACAACTCATTAATACCATTTCAACGTTTTTCAACTTCCTAATTATATCATTCTCTTATATATTTATATATTATTATTATTATTATTTTTTTTATATTATGCGCTAAGCTTGCTTATTTAATTTTTGCTACTACATTTACTCTGCTGTTTTTATGCCATCATGCAAAATAACTACTCACTTCAGTTAATTCATTATCTAATAATATAACGGACATTAAATCTACCTACTCTACTTTGTTTTCTCACATCTATCTATTTCCAGCTAAGTGACTTACATACACTAACTACTTTTATCTATCAGACCTCGCTCTTATCCAAATCTAATCCACCAGACAATTTAACTCAACCTAAAAGACAACATCTCTTCTTCTCAATCCATGTTAACAATTCTCTTACTACACAGTAATTTCTATTTGTTTATCATGTCATTCCTTTCCACTCAGAGTTTTCCATCAAGTAGTCAAAATTTAAAAATTCGATCACATTACTCATTTCTACTTTAACTATCGTCTCTTCTTTTTTTTTCTTCCATGTACATGTAAACTATACTTTTCTCTGCTCTTTCCATATCTACTCTAACAACCACACAATCTATCAAGTGATAAATAATATTCTCTAGTACATAATATAACTCTTCTATATCAATCGCGCTCTTCGCTTTATTAGTACTCTGTCTTTCTGCTCTTCTAGATACTCACCGCTTCTTACTACCAGTTCATAGTTGTTCATCATCCACATATTAAATACGGTATTCTCTCGCAATTATAAACCTAATCTCAATTTCTTTTCTCTTACCGTTTTAGTCTTGGTAGTCTCATTAATTCTGTTAACCTATCTTCTAGCCATGCTTTTCTTTATAACAGACAAGTATGGATAATATAAGTTATTGTTATTTCTACCCCCATATTAAATTCTAAATTATTTGATTTCTATAAATAATAAGAAAATATCATTCATATTCACATATCTTGCAAGCACTTTCTATCATCTATCATAAGGTGTCATTCCTACTTGCATATTCTAGCATCATAACATATCATCCATACTTGCATATCCTAGAATCATAAGGTATCCTCCATACTCACATATTCTAGAATCATAAAATATCATCTATACTTATATATTCCTGAATACTTTCTATCATAAAATATCCTTCATACTTGCATATTCTAGAATCATAAAATATCATTTATACTTACTTATTCTTGAATCATAAAAGAACATCATAAAAGAACATAAGGTATACCTAGAGGTACTTACTTGGAAGCTGTAGGAAGAAGGCTTGATGTGTGTGTAGTGAGATGACAACTGCTCTGATACCAACCTGTAACGCCTGTTTTTTTTAAAGCGGCGTTACGCTAAACATACATGTGCATATAAAACATCTTAATGCAGCGGAATGACTAGTACTTAAATCATATACACATGTCTGGGTTGTCATTCATGGATATGGTGACATTATGCTTAACATATTACCAGCATACCTTGCATCATGATATCAACTTTCCATAACTTATTCATAAGCATTTCAGGTAACATATTATCAGCACACATAGCATCATGATATCAACTTTCCATGACTTATTCATAAGCATTTCAGGTAGCAAGTAATTTATCCATAACTTCACGAATAGTAGGTTGTTTCTTAGGCATAACTATCATAAGTCGAGCATAACCCAAATTAAGCATTGTCAGATCACAAAACATGCAATAAGTGAAATGAGAGGGGGTTCTTGGCCATGTCACTACTACACACCCATGTTCTTGCCTCTCCTGCTGCTTCCCTTAGAAATCTCTTGCTTGATCTGCGGTATAAGAAAATAAGACTATAAGCACGGAGGCTTAGTAAGACCCTTTTCCTACTCACAAAATCCATACGTCGTATAAACATGAACATAGTGCTTCAATCCTACATATCATAGCATACTTCTTATCATGAACATATACACAAACATGGCATCATCGTTTTAGCATAACATAATAAAATCATGGCATCATAATTTAGCATGAACATAACTATCATCATGGCATCATAGTCTAGCATGAACATAATTAAAATCACGGCATCATATTTTAGCATGAACATACATGAAATCATGGCATCATAATTTAGCCTGAACATAAATAAAATCATGGCATCATAATTTAGCATGAACATAAATATAATCATAGCATTATATCTTAACATGAACATTAATATAATCATGACATTAGAATTAACGGGAACATAAACATAATCATGGCATCATAATTAACATGAACATAAACATAATCATGGCATCATAATTAACATGAACATAAATATAATCATGACATCATAATTAACATGAACATAAACATAATCATGGCATCATAATTAACATGAACATAAATATAATCATGGCATTATAATTAACATGAACATAAATATAATCATGACATCATAATTAACATGAACATAAACATAATCATGGCATCATAATTAACATGAACATAAATATAATCATGGCATTATAATTAACATGAACATACTTTGCATTATCATACTTTGCATAAGCATACTTATCATAAACATAATGCATAACATGGATGGATGCATGCGGCAAATGCATATATCATAAGGATGCTTAGTTTAAAATCATACTTTTAAATACTTAAACATAATCATAACATCATAGGGCCCTGGCTTGTACCACATTCATACATCATATGCGTGCATCTCTAAGAAAATATGAGGTAGCTAATCTCGACCTACTAGGGAAAGGACAGCTTCATCGGTAGTCCCCGAACCGTGGACAGCTTCATCGGTAGTCCAGAACCGTGGACAGCTTCATCGGTAGTCCAGAACCGTGGACCTTACTTAGGTCCGGTACAAGCCCATTTATAAAATAAAATACTTTCACATGCTTCTTCATTCATAAAATATTCATAGCATAACCATTCATTCTTAATGCTTAACATCATCATTATGCCTTGTAGGCATGAATCATTTCTTCATTCATCATTTTCATTCTATTTCATCATGATGCCTCGAAGGCATGAACTTTAACTTCATTCATCATTTTCATCCATAACATGACATGCATACATATTATTCATTAATCATACATATCATTTATAGATCATGGCATACATACATATCATGCCTATTTCATGGCATACCTACATAATTAGCATCTTAATTCATTAATCATACATGGTCATGATACGTAGGAAAACATGCCTAGATCCTTTCATACATGACACATTTCCTTAGGTTCATGGCACATGGTCTAAACATTTATGAATCATCATAACAAGTGACCTAACATACAATTCATGACCCATAAGCTAGGGTTTTCAAGGGCATAAAATTCTTCCAACATACTTAAGCATATACATACATCATAGTATCCTATAAACATACATTCTTGTGGTCTTAACCCACTCCAAACCCTAGGTTATGGCCTTGGCCGAAACCCTAAGGAACCCTAGGTCCATGGAAAAATTCATATAGGTCACAATAACATCCCATACAACATAAAATGCTATAGAAAACATTTGATCCCATAGCTAAAGCTAACCCTAAACCCTTAGCTTTAGATTAGCCCTTGGCCGAAACCTAAAGTCCCATGAAATTCATAGAAAAATTATTATAAAAAGCCAATCACTATCCATCATGTCATAGGGGAATCAAATTAAACATGTTGAAGGGTTAGATCAAGTTCCATCCATAGTTTAGGGGTCTTGGCCGAAACTTGTAGGAGCCATTAAGCATGCAAAAATTCACATGAATCACCACTAACATCACTTACATCATAAGGAGACATAAGAACCATCATTAGAGAGTTAAAACTAGTCCTAGCCGTAGAAACATGGAGGTGGCCGAAACCCTAAGTCCTCTTTCATGGGTTTTTCAACTTGGATCTCAAACAAAATGCTTAGATCATAACCATATCAAGAAAAACCATTACACCACAGGTGAGGGAGTCTTACCTTGGTTTACTTTGGTTTTAGACCTTAGATTTGAGAGAAAGATGAAGACCTTGTTGCCTTTTGACCACCTCTAACCTTTGTAACCTTGAACAAATCTTGGATCTTGGAAGGAGAAGCTTTCTTGGGAACTTTTCCTAAGGGAAATCCCCCCTTGGGGTTTTGTCTAGGATGAAGGAGGGGGAGGGCGAAGGGTGAACTTGGTGGAAGAAGAGAAGTAACCCCCCATGCCCTCTCTTTATACCACTTTAAGGAGGCAAGTGAAGAGTCATGGTGGATGACTCTTCATTTTCTTTAAGCCTTAACCAAAATCCACTTCATTCCCTACTAGCACTCCTTTGCTAGGTGAATTGGTTAGTGCATGCATGGTTGTAGACTAGGTCCAAGGTTCAATCCTTGGTGCATGCACTTTATTTCTATTTTCTTTTTATTTCATTTTTTCTTATTTTCGAAAATTCCCTAAAATTCACCCATAATCATGCTAAAATTCTTAATAACAATTTTTTTATATTTATAGTAAATTCTACCTAATTAAAACTCATTTTTGGAGCCCATATAAGGCCCATTAGTACTAAATTTCTCAATTTAAATGAGAAAATCATGGATTTCTAGGCTAAGATTCGTACTAATATCTCTAGGTTCCTCAAGACTATCTAGACATGATTAATATTTTTAAAGAAAATATTGAGAGAATTTTCTCAATATGGATATAGAAGGGCAGCCTGAGCTACATATTAACATGGATATCAGAGGAGTGATACATCATATGCCATGGGAACTTTGACCCTGGATCACCTGTATTTTGTTGATGACCTAGAATGTACATGTGATGGATGTCTTGAGCTGGTACGGGGAAGTGTGGAGCTATGTGCTTGACACTTGTGGGTTACCATTGATACTTGGTTGGATAACCCAGGAGGTAATTTCGAACTTATGATTTGCGCTGATGCGAATCACTTATGAGGTTAGACCACAGCTGGGTGGAAGATGTTGAGGATAATTGACAGGGAGCAAAGAATCATATCGTGATTATATTGAGATACTCATGAGAGATAGCGTGTCTGTATGTTATGGAGTTTGAACTCGGAGGTTTCTGAACCTTGAGTGAAGGAATCGAAGAATATTGGGTTACAAGCCGATGGTTGGTCGACTCGTTCATTGTACGTGATTCTATGAGGGATTTTGACTCATAGATCAAGTGTTCGTGGTTAGATAATCTCGATGGTATATCGGGATGTACGACCCGTTATGGTGTTGAGAGATGGATTGAGATTGATGAATCTCTATGTTATGTTTTGTTTTGAGGATTCTAGTAGTGGATATGGACCTGTCGGACTTGTAGCTTTTTGATAGATCCTTTGGTGGATATATGATCTTCTGTGGTTGGTTATTTGGAAGTAAGTTTGTTATTGATAGTGGCATATGGTATAACTTATTGGTGGAATCTTTAACTATATGTTATCTTTGGACGGTTTATTGGAGGATATATATATGACTTGTGATGTTCGGAGGATGTTATTGATTTGGTGATACTTGAGTGATATTCATGAATTTGACGTTTTATGTTTAAGGACCGGAGTATAGACTTGGCGCCCGTGATCTTAGGATGGAGTGCCCTGGGTCGGTGTGATGATTGATGGTTTATTCGGGTGTAACTAGTTATCGAATGATAACCTTTGGATTGATATTCCAGTAGCTCCGTATCGTATGGCACCGAGAGAGTTGGACGAGTTGAAGGTCCAGCTCCAGGAGTTATTGGACAGGGGATTCATCAGACCTAGTGTCTCACCATGGGGTTCCCCAGTTCTCTTCGTGAAGAAGAAAGACGGTTCTTTGAGGTTGTGCATCGACTACAGACAGTTGAATGCAGTGACCATCAAGAATAAGTACCCTCTGCCATGGATTGAGGATTTGTTTGATCAGCTCAGGGGCACATCTGTGTATTCCAGGATCTATCTGCGATTCGGATATCATCAGTTGAGGGTCAGAGAGTCAGATGTTCAGAAGACAGCGTTCCACACCAGATATGGACACTATGAGTTTTTGGTAATGCCATTTGGGCTTACCAATGCTCCAGCGGTATTCATGGACTTGATGAACCGCGTATTACTGGAGCATCTGGATCAGTTCGTCATAGTATTCATTGATGACATCTTAATCTACTCTCATTCCGAGGATGAGCATGCACAACATCTTCGCATCGTATTTGAGACTCTCAGACGAGAGCGTCTATATGCGAAGTTCAGCAAATGTGCCTTTTGGTTGTCATCAGTAGGTTTTCTGGGACACGTGGTATCTAGCCGAGGCATCTCAGTAGATCTCCAGAAGATCGAGGCTGTTACCAGCTGGGAGCAGCCGAAGTCAGTTACTGAGGTTCGCAGTTTCTTGGGATTAGCCGGCTACTACCGATGATTTGTTGAGGGCTTCTCGAGCATAGCTATGCCACTGACACGCCTTACCAGGAAAGGCGTGAAGTTCACATGGACAGAGGCTTGTGAGGCTAGTTTCCAGGAGCTGAAGCAGAGATTAGTGTCGACACCCGTCCTCGTTCTTCCATCAGGAGAGGACGGATTTGTGCTTTATACGGATGCATCTTATCAGGGACTGGGCGTCGTTTTGATGCAGCACGGGTGGGTAGTGTCTTATGCTTCTCGACAGCTGAAGGAGCATGAGAAGAACTACCCAGTTCATGATTTAGAGTTGGCAGCTATTATATTTGCTCTGAAGATCTGGAGGCACCATTTGTATGGGATCACCTTTGAGATATTCACAGATCATAAGAGCCTCAAGTACCTATTCAGGCAGAAGGAGCTCAACCTCCGACAGAGGAGGTGGATGGAGTTCCTGAAGGACTACGATTGTACCATTAGTTACCACCCGGGGAAAGCTAATGTTGTTGCTGACTCCCTGAGTAGGAAGTCCAGAGGGGTACTTGTTGGGACCGGGTGCATGTTGACAAGGATACGGGTTCGTAAAATTCTAAATTTTTACGTGCAGCGGAAGAATTAGCATAAAATAATTTCACAAATTATTCTAACCACGTATCTAGCATGCAACCTTATGGTGTGTGGACATGATCATAAAATAAAACTTTGCGGAAAAGTAAACTAATTTACTAAGTACCTCGCGTAACTTGAAGTAAGGGACGAGATCCAACCGTAGCGTCCCTTGGAAGCTTCGCCTCTATTCGCGTCCACGCCGAGTTCTCTTCGAGATGACTTCGCAAAGTCACGAGTTTTGTGCCGACGAGAACTACTAGATTCTCTATTGGCACAACTAGAAGAACAAGAGAAAAGATAGGAAACTAACCGACAAGAAACGGAATCTAAATTCCGGGAAGAGAGGAGTTGCGATCCGCTTCTTCTTCTTCTTGATGGCTCACGGCAACCAACCCTAGGGAAGGAGGTGCGCCAGCCCTAGGTGGATGAAGGGGCGCCGGCCCTAGATCACTAGAAGGGCGCCGACCCTAGGGTGGTGAAGGGGAAAAGAGAGAAAGAGAATAAGAGAGAGAGGGAGAGAATTAACTCTTGATAGCTCTATATCAATTGTTGGTTCAAGGCTTGCCTTTGGTTCTTTTATATAGTAGCCTCTCCCTCGCCAAGTCTCTCTTTTAACGGAATTAACGGAATTAGTTATCATAAGAAATTTATCCTATAAATTCTCTTATGAATTATTCCGTTTAAACCAAGTTTTATTATAACTAACTCTATAATAAAACTAATTAATCTCTCCTTTTATTATGGAATAAATTTTATAAGAAATTTATAAACTTTCTTATTATGGAAAAATCAATTCATAATTGATTTTATAAGATTAAAATAAACAATTCCATGGATCATTTTAATTTCCATAAAAAGAATAAATTTCAATAAATTTATTTATATAAATTTCTTTACACAAATTTATTTATCCATAATTTATAAAACAAATCGCACTAGATTTATTTTATTAATTAAACCAATTAAATTGGTTTCTTCCCCTTCTTGTGGCCGGCCAACCCAAGGGGTTTGGCACCCTCTTTGGCCGGCCAAACCAAGCCGAACCGATCGCGAATTAAACTTATTTAATTCGCCCAATAAGCCTTTAAAAGACTTAGCCATCTTAAGTTTCCGTTGCGCCTCTGATTAGCTCAGATTCGACTTATTTCTCTTGATTGGAAAATCCAATTTTTAACTCGTTTTAAATCCCTCGGATTACTCGTAGTGCGTGTGACTAAATAGGCTTTCGATTTATGTTGGCCGTCTATAATCAACTAATTATAGAACGATCATGAGTGGCACCTAGTAGTACATCATGACCCCCAATTAATCGAAAGATCAACGGTTGACCTCAGAAGTAATTCTGAAACCCTTCAGCAGCTCTAATGAATCGTGCCCCATTCCCTTCACCATCTTATACCCACTTGGTTCAGGACACGGTCTATTTGTGTCAGTCCCCACTAGGCTGACTACGTCACACCTAGCCCAAGTAATGTCTTTCTCGTCCTTTGGATTTCTAATTACTCTCATGTATTTTAGAGACTCGCACTCCAAACATGATATACTCTGGCCAGAGGTTTTGAGTAATAATCCGACGATAGGCCTGGGTATACATCTCCTCGCAAGGAGTGGTGAATCCTTTGTAGGCTGTTCAAACATCTTCGGCACTTCGGCTTATACCCAATCATCCTGGGTCCACACCTCCTTGGAGATGCTTGCTTAAGATGTTAAAGTATAAGTCTCCATGACCAAGATGACTTGAACACCGCAAGTCAAAGGAACATCGCACTTAAGCCGCAGTAAGAACTTCATTGACATATCTATATAGATAACCATATGAAGTCTTACAGCTAGTCACTCCAATGAACTAGTTCCCTTAACTAGCATCCATGTTTATCTCCGGACATCCCAATGTCACCAGCCAGTGAGAATCAGCTGATTAGAGAATAACCCATGCTAGTCTCAACAGAATTGATAGTGTCCGTATTTATCAATTCATCGACTAGGGATATTTTCAACACTTCACATTTGCACATTTAGAGATAATCACTAGTTGTGATCCCATCACAAATTCTCTTATGCTGTGAGTTGTATTGCGGACATTCAGTAGATGAGTTTAAGATCCCAATCAAATACAAACATGTATACTCAAATAGTGAATTATCATTTATTAAAATAAATGTTTACAATCATAAGGCGATTGCCTTAGGACACTTCTCTCATATCACTAACAAACTCCCACTTGGCCTAATGCCAATCGCTACGGTATCCAATACCACAGGCTCTAACATGACCCTCAAACTTGTTTTGAGGTAAGGCCTTAGTTAAAGGATTCGCTAAATTTCTTTCAGTGGGAATTTTCTCAATTTGTATATCATTCCTACTTATAATCTCTCTGATCAGATGATAGCGGCGAAGCACGTGTTTGGATCGCTGATGAGACCTTGGTTCCTTTGCTTGTGCAATAGCTCCATTGTTGTCGCAGTAAACCAGCACTGCATCATCAATGGTTGGAACCACGCCAAGTTCGGAGACGAACTTCTTGATCCAGACTGCTTCCTTTGCTGCTTCCGAAGCTGCGATATATTCCGCTTCCGTGGTGGAATCCGCTACGGTGTCTTGTTTGGAACTTTTCCAACTTACTGCGCCTCCATTCAAAATAAATACGTATCCAGACTAAGATTTGGAGTCATCCTTATCTGTTTGGAAACTGGCATCTGTATACCCACGTATTACCATGTCTCCTTTTCCATATATTAGGAACACATCCTTAGTTTTTCTTAAGTACTTAAGGATTGTCTTAACAGCCGCCCAATGATCCATTCCTGGATCCGACTGGTATCTGCTTGTGACGCTCAAAGCATACGATACATCGGGCCTTGTACATAACATAGCATACATGATAGATCCTATCGCGGATGCATAAGGAATCTTATTCATGCAAATCCTCTCGTCTTCTGTGCGCGGACACATAGTCTTTGAAAGGTTGATCCCATGCCTGATGGGAAGGTAACCTTTCTTAGATTCCGACATGCTAAACCTTTTTAGCGCACTCGGTCTATATATGTAGACTGCGAAAGACCAAGCAACCGTTTTGATCTATCTCTATAGATTCTAATCCCAAGGATATAGGTTACTTCTCCCAGGTCTTTCATGGAGAAAGTTTTGGACAACCAAATTTTAACTGTCTGTAAGACTGATATATCGTTTCCTATAAGTAAGATGTCATCGACATATAATACTAGGAATATGACTGCACTTCCACTAACCTTCTTGTACACACAAGGTTCGTCTGGATTTTGTGAGAAATCAAACTTTTTGATTGTCTCATCAAAACGGATGTTCCAGCTCCTAGATGCTTGCTTCAGTCCATATATGGATCGTCGAAGCTTGCATACTTTGGTTTTATCAACCGATGTGAAACCTTCAGGTTGTATCATGTATACATCCTCAAGCAGGTTTCCGTTAAGGAAAGCTGTTTTCACATCCATTTGCCATATCTCATAATCATAATGAGTTGCTATGGCTAGGAGCATCCGAATGGATTTAAGCATAGCTACTGGCGAATAGGTTTCGTCATAATCAATTCCTTGTTTCTGACGATATCCTTTTGCCACTAATCTAGCCTTAAAGGTAACAACATTACCTTCCATGTCGGTTTTCTTCTTGAAAACCCACTTGCACCCTATGGGCTTAATCCCTTCAGGTGGGTTAACCAAGTCCCATACTTGGTTTTCGTACATGGAATCCATTTCCGACTTCATGGCCTCAAGCCATTTGTCCCTTTCTGAACTTTTCAGAACATCTTCATAACTGATAGGTTCGTCATCGCTTATGAGTAACACGTCGTTCGATTCACTTACGAGAAATCCGTATCTCTCTGGAATATTGCGTGTCCTATCAGATCTACGAAGAGGTGGTGTAGTCTTAGGTTCAACTGATAGCTCATCATTATGAGGTATTGGTTGTGGGTCTAGACTAGGTGTCTCTGTAATGTCTATTGGAGTTTCTTGAACTTCATCAAGTTCAATCCTACTCCCACTGTTTTCTTGTAAAAGAAATTCTTTTTCCAGAAATACAGCATGCCTTGAAACAAACACCTTTTGTTCCAAGGGATGATAGAATTGGTAACCCTTCGTTTCCTTAGGGTATCCAATAAATAGACATTTATCAGACTTAGCATCCAATTTGTCTGATACAATCCGCTTCACATAAGCAGGACAACCCCATATCTTAAGGTGAGTTAAGTGGGGTTTCTTACTATTCCATGTCTCATATGGAGTAGTGAGACTACCTTGGTCGGGACTCTGTTTAGCAAGTAAACAGCTGTCTTAAGTGCATAGCCCCAAAAGGATTTTGGAAGAGTTGCATGATTCATCATCGACCTAACCATGTCCATCAAGGTTCGGTTGCGCCTCTCAGATACACCATTATGCTGTGGTGTATACGGCGGAGTCCATTGGGAAATATCCCATTGTCCCTAAGATAATCTTGAAACTCTTGACTTAAGTATTCACCACCCCGATCGGATCGAAGTATTTTAATACTTTTGCCAAGCTGTTTCTCTACTTCATTTCTGAACTCTTTGAATTTCTCAAATGCTTCAGATTTGTGTTTCATCAAGAACACGTACCCGAATCGTGAGTGATCATCGATAAAGGTGATGAAGTAGCTATAGCCTCCTTGTGCAAGAGTTGACATTGGTCCACATACATCAGTATGTATTAGACCAAGCAATTCTCCCACTGGATTACCTTTTCCGAAAAAGAGTAATTTGGTCATCTTGCCTTTTAAACATGATTCGCATGTATCAAATGAACCGAGTTCAAATGATTCCAAAATTCCACATCGGTGTAATTCGGTCATGCGTTTCTTACTTACATGGCCAAGACGACAATGCCAAGTGTAGGAGTCTATTCGATTATCTATTCGAGCACGTTTATTGCTAGCTTCGATATTGAAAACGTCACTGCATAAATCTAACATGTAGATGCCATTGCACAAGGTTCCATTCCCATAAAGAACGCCATTTAAAGTTATGTAACAACAATTGTTACTAAAAGTTAAATGATAACTCTTTTCATTCAAATATGAAATAGATACAATGTTCTTTATTAACGAAGGAACAAAATAACAATTATCTAATTCTAAGATACGCCCAGTGGGGAGCTTTAGCAAATATGTTCCGATGGCAACAGCAGCAATCTTTGCTCCATTTCCAACTCGCAGATTTGCTTCTCCTTTGACGAGTCTTCTTCTATTCCTTAGCCCCTGTATGTCATTGCATATATGTGAGCTACACCCAGTATCAAGTACCCAGGTATATGAGGAAATAGAGTGACATTCAATAACGAAGATACCTGAAGAGGATGGGGCATCGGATGCCTTATTCTTCATGGACTCAAGATAAATCTTGCAGTTTCTTCGCCAGTGACCCTCCTTGCCACAATGATGGCAAGTTCATTTCGGTTTCTTTTCAATCTTTTTGGCCTTTTTCTTCTTTCCTTTATTCTGTTCTTTGGCCTTCCTCTTAGAACCTTTCTTCGAGGAACCAACTAACAGTACCGCCTTTTGATCCTGCTTCACAGAAGGCTCTACAGTCTTCAGCAGGTTGAGCAACTCGGGAATGGTGGTCTCCAGTTTGTTCATCCGATAGTTCATCACAAATTGTGAATAACTTTTGGGCAAACAACTCAGAATTAAGTCAATACTTAGTTCATGATCCATTGCAAAACCGAGTGTGTTCAGTCGCTCAATGTACCCCAACATCTTTAGCACAAACTGCGAGGCAGAAGTGCCTTCCTGCATCTTAGTGGTGAAGAGGAGTCTGGAGACTTCGAACCTTTCGGATCTCGCCTGCTCTTCAAACAACTCATGAAGATGGAAGATGATGGTATAAGCATCCATATGCTCATGCTGCTTTTGCAGCTCAGGTATCATAGAGGCTAGCATGATGCAACTCGCAAGTTCAGAATCGGTCACATGTTTCTGATAGGCCACTAACTGGTCTGGAGTTGCACCTTCAGGAGGTTGGTTAGGAAGTTGATCTTCAAGGACATAAGCAAGCTTCTCTGACTTGAGGACTATCCTCAGGTTTCGAAGCCAGTCCATGAAGTTTGGCCCAGTCAGTTTATTGGTGTCCAAAATGGAACGCAAATTCAGAGAAGACATGATCGAGTGATTAACCTAGAAAA